>CM039504.1:22108721-22260996 GCA_022432975.1 Begonia masoniana
TTTTGTTAAAAACAAGCAGAAGCAGTGGCGATCAGTCGCCACGTATTGGCCGATCGATCAGCCAAAGAATTAAAAAAAAATCAAAGTTCAAGAAGCAGAACAGAAGGAGTGTCGATCGGTTGGCTACTTTGAGGCGATTGATAGGCTAAAATGTTAAAAATTGACATTGTTTAAGCAAATGAGATGCCGATCGATCGGCTACACCAAGCGATCGATCGGCTGTCGTGAGTTAAAAAGTTAGGTTTTGTAGGGAATTTTAATCAAAAATAATCTCAGCTGTTGATCAAAGAGGAACGTCGATTTTAATTGAGAATTAGGTTATAAGTTAAGACGAAAGCGAAGAGGCAAGGGATCATGGAGGACTGAAAAAGACAGATTGGAATGGAGAGATAGAGAAAAGGAGATCAGAACGACAGGCTGGGATCATGAAGAAAATTTTGGATCAAAGAGCACAGTTTCTTCTTCTTTCTTTTTCTTTTCTAAATCTATGAACTTCATTATTTTATTGTTTCTCGTTATTTTAGCATGAACTTACTTTTCTAGGGATAAGACGTAGTCGAACTATGATTGTTTAGTATTTCCTTTAATTCAGTTTTTCGATATTCTATTCCAATTATATATTGAATAAACTATTACTGTTCTTATTGTTTGCAATTACCTGATCAACAACAGCATGATCGTAGGATTATTTTGAGACCGAGAGGTGAAAAATAATTGTGCAATTGAATAGTTCACCATGAAAATGAGTTTAAATTAGAGATAGCTAAGGCGTTCATATGATATTTTGATTTCTTCTTCGTAATGTATTCAATTAATTGTTAGGGTTAGAGACTGAGAGCTAATAATCAGTTTTTTGATAAGTTTGTCATTACTCAAGAGAGATTGATAAATATACTTGCGAAATTGCCATTAACACATAATAATAGATATTAATAAATTGAATTAGAAATATTAAATATGATTAATTTAGGTGCAATCTAAAGTCCTAGAGTTTTCTTATTTTACATTCTACAATTTGATTTAAGTTTCTGTTATTTAATTAAGTTCTCCTTCTTTATTTTAATAAAAAATCATTGAAGTATCGTTAGTCATCTTAAATTAGAATTACATTTGTTTATTAATTAGCAGACAATAGTTCTCGTAGGTTCGACTCATATTTATACACTTTATTACTTTTGTGACACGTTCACTTGCGTTCGTAGTACTTTCTATTTATTTCGTTATTATTAAATTAAATAATTCTAATTTTATATTTGAATTCAATTAATTTATTTGTTATACTTGTTTTTATAGGTGTATGCAAAAATAAGGTAATGCCAACCTCATTCCAATCGATCCAGAAATTGAACGTACTTGTCGTAAGAATCGAAAGGAAACAAGAGAAGCAATTATGGCTTACGAGCAAAATGAAGAAGGCGAGACACGAACACTACTAGACTATGTGATGTCATTTGTGGTGGGTGTCCAATCTGCTATTCGTAAACTAGCGATTACGGGCAACAACTTTGAAATCAAGCTGGAAACCATACATATGATTCAACAATCACAATTTTGTGGCTTGCCTTCTGAGGATCCAAAAGATCACATTGCCAACTTCGTGAAGGTGTGTGATACTTTCATGTTTCATAATGTTTCAGATGATACTGTAAGGCTACGGTTATTTCCATTCTCATTAAGAGACCGAGCGACAAGTTGGTTGAATTCTTTGCCGGCAGATTCCATCACAACATGGGCTGAGCTATGTCAAAAGTTTATATCTAAATTCTTCCCTTTTGAGAAGACTGCAAAGTACCGTAATAAGATTGTTAGTTTTAGCCAATTCGATGGGGAGACGCTATATGAATCATGGGCTCGTTTCAAGGAATTATTACGGAAATGCCCACAAACATGGTTTGCCACGTTGGATGCAAATTCAAACGTTCTTCATTGGTTTATCAGCTTCTACGAGTACTCTTGTTAATGAGGCTGCAGGTGGATCACTACTCCAAAAGACAGAAGTAGAAGCATTTACTCTATTGGAAGAGTTAGCATTGAATAACGACCAATGTTCGGTTGAGCGGCATGTTCTAAAAAAACAACCGAGCACTCTTGAGATGGACGCAGTAAAGGCCTTGACTGTTCAAATTACATCTCTAACCAAGCATTTGAAGAATAACCAAACTCCGGTCAATTCGATCTATTCTCCAATAGGAGTATGCCAATGGTGTCAAGGACCACATGCAACTGATGAATGCCTCTGAGCAAACTAACTTCGTTGGGAACTACAATAGGGTGAATTTTCAAAATTCGAATAATCACTACATTGGAGTGCACAATAATCACCCAAACTTCTCATGGAAGAATCAGAATAATGCTATGCAAATGCTGCAATCCTCTCAACAAGTTCCATCATTTCAAGAGAGAAAACCCAATCTTGATGAGATAGTTGCTAAAATGGGTGAACACACTAATAAGTTCATGACAGAGACTCGAACTACCTTGCAAAATCAATCGGCTCAAATCCGAAGTTTGGAGACTCAATTGGGCCAAATCGCTAATGTACTCAATGAGCGACCTCAAGGTGCATTGCCTAGTTCCACGGAGGTAAACCCAAAAGATCAATGCAATGCAATCACTCTTAGAAGTGGTACAGTGATTGAAAATTCTGGTCAAGAAACTAAGAAGGTAGCTGAACATGACAGTAAAGAATCATCACTCCCGCTTGAAAGAGAAGCCTAGAAGCCGCAAAGAGTTCCATCACAAGGTCTGACAGAGGTAACACCACAGGTTCCTTTTCCTCAACGTTTAAAGAACGTAAAGACAGATAAGCAATTTGGAAAAATTTTGGAACTGTTCAAGCAATTATACATCAGCATTCCATTCGCCGAGGCTCTCGAGCAAATGCCTAGCTATGCAAAGTTCTTGAAGAATATATTTACTCACAAGCACAAGATAGAAGAATGTGGCACGATTGCTTTAACTGAGGAATGTAGTGCTATTATTCAACGAAAGCTTCCACAAAGGCTGAAAGATTCGGGAAGTTTTACCATCCCATGTGAAATTGGGGAGTATATTTTTGAGCTCGTGCTGTGTGATTTGGGTGCTAGTATCAACTTAATGCCACTGTTCATATTTCAAAAGCTTGGTCTTGATAAAGCAAAGCCCACGAGAATGATTCTACAAATGGCTGATCGATCTATTAAGCATCTGCGTGGGGTGATTAAAGATGTACTTGTCAAAGTCGACAAGTTTATTTTTCTTGCTGACTTCATGGTCCTTGATATGGTGGAAGATCGTGACATCCCTATTATTTTAGGCCGACCGTTCTTAGCGACAGGAGGAGCGTTAATTGATGTTCAAAGAGGTGAGCTTAAATTGCGATTGCAAGATGAAAAGTTGACATTTAATGTGTCAATTCAATGAAGTACCCAAAAGCAAGTGATGATGTGTTTCGGGTGGAAGTTCTTAACACTCTAGTAGGGGAAGCCTCACTTCAACCATGCGACTCTCTTGAGATAAGTCTACTAAATCATGATCTTTCTTTTAATGATAACTCAGATGCGGAAGAATATGCTTTGTGGATGATTCATTTGAGCCAAATCGGAGGAAGTATTTTGAAAGTTTGGGAGAATCGCCATTATGAGTTCTACCATCGATTGAGAGCCCGCTTGTCAGGGCCCGATTCCTTCATAGAACTAGATTCCGATGGGTGGAACGGATTCCCGAGGTGGGAAGCTCTTTAAAACAACTTACTCAAAACATGTAACACCCAGCATTTTTGATCATGTAATTGTCTTGGGATTCACTGAACTGAGTTAATTTGCTATTAATGTAATGATTATTTTATTGGAATTGGGAAGCTGAGGATTTTAGAGTTTAGGAAGAATACAACGAAAAAGGAGAGCCATAACGTCGAGGTTATCGGGTTTTCGCTCATTAGGGGTATTTTTGTAAATAGAAGAATTTAAGTCCATTTCGTGAGCAGGAAGTTTTGATGGAACTACGAGAATTATTTAAGGTGATTGGTAGAATAAGAAAATTTCGAGAACCTAAAACGACGAGTTTTGTACCACTTAGTTGGAAAGCTAGGTTGAGTAGCATTTTCGTAATTAGGGTTGTTTAAAAAAAAAAAGAAATAAAAGAAACCCTCCCTCACACTTCTCTCATTCATAATTCAGCCTCCCCTCCCTCAAAATTTCTCTCCTCTCACATTCTTCTTCTCCTTCTCCATCCAGCCACGATTCTCCCCTCTCCCTTCCATGGTTTTGTCCTCCTCTTTAATATTTCTTCTCCTTTGTGAAGATTAAGGGTAATTGGTTAGTTTGTTTGATGGGTTTTTAGTTTAGGGATTTAAATGGATGAAAAGTGTTGATGTGTTTGTGGGTTTTGTTAGGGTTCCGAAAATCCCCTCCTACCTTGGAGTTTTGGATGATTTTCATTCTTTTGGAGCATTTGAGGTATGACAACTCCTCCTTTAGGTGATGTTGATTCTAGGATTTTGAAATTTTAATGTAATGTTATTAGTTGATGGAATTTGAGTATTAATGATTATCAATGATAGAATTTTGGATGTTGTTGATGTTTAGGTTAAGAATATGTTGTTGGATGACAATTTGGGTTGTTGAAAGGTATAAATTTCATTAATGTTGGTGGAAATAAATTACGCACACAAGGTGTTTGATGAAATGCTCGAATGAGACAAATTGAATCTCTAGGAGTTTGCCTTAGATAGGGATTTTCTAGTTTTAAATTCGGTTTGTTTAGGATTGATTTTTAAAACTAAAATGTGAAATGTTTGAGGAGGAAATGGCTTAAAGGTGACGTGCACGACTTGCTAAGGACGCCAGGTAAGTGAGTATGTTAGGACTTCCGGCCGCTAGGGCCCTACATCACGAGGATACTAGAGTGATTTGTTTAAGTTATTGTTGATGGTTGTAACTCGTTGTGTGTTATGATATGATGAATGGAGTAGAGTGATGTTATGATTCATGATGTACAGCTTGTCACGCATAGCATGTCGTCTTTAAGTGAATTATGTCCATGCATCATGGTTCTTTAAAAGCTCACGAAAACAATTTATGTGCATGTTTTATATGATCATGATAAGTATATGAAAATTGTATGTAAGCATGAATAAGTGTGGGACGGGGAAATTGGCCACGATTATGTTCCCAAGATTTTTAGTACGGTTCGCGGATCCTCCCACTGGTGGGGGCCGGACTGGCAGGAAGACTCGCGGATTCTCCCGCTGGTGGGGGCCGGGTTGATACTGCACGATTAGTTCGCGGATCCTCCCGCTGGTTGGGGGCCGGACTAGTCGTACCGTTATTGTCCGATTGAACCCCGATTATGATTCCCTTGCCATTTCTCCTCGTGCCCCTCAATTCATGCCATGTCAATGATGAATAAGAACAAGATTACGAACACAAACATGATTTTGTGAAGCATGCGTTCATGAGCATTTACATATTTGTTGCACTCCTTACTAAGCATTAGGCTTATAGTTTAAATCTTATGATGCAGGTGACGAATTGGAAGGTGAGGACCTTAAACCAAGTGATGACGTCTGAGTTGAGTTGCTGGATGATGCTCATGGCGGAGTTTGTGACTGGGCGGCGTTTTGACCCGAGGGTGGTGCTCCTAGCATGAATCGGTATAGGTTTAGGATTTTGAAAGTATAAGTAGAAAAGCTTTTTATAGAAATTTTCATGTCATGACAAGTATTAGAATGGTTGATGTTTCTTTTCTTTCATGGTTTTAAGGATGATTTTATGATTAAGGATTTCTACCCATTTTAACTTCCACTACGATTTTACTCGTTTGTTCTTCTATGATTTTTAAAGATGGATGGTTTAGTGATTTAAAGCTTCTAGTTTGAATAGTTTAAATTGAGTTTTGGTTGAAGGAATTAGGAGAAGTTGTGATTTATTCATTGTATGTTTAAGAGGTTAGGAAGAAAGTTGCATGAGCAGTTTTCCAGAGAGGGTGTCGAATGATTGGCCAAAGGGGCGATCGATCAGCACAATACTATTTGGCAAAAGTGAAGAAACAGGGAGGATGCCGATCGATCGGCTGAAGTGGCGATCGATCGGCAGTTGATGTCTTCGAAAATTTTAAGACCAGAGTGATAGGCGATCGATCGGCTATTGTGGCGATCGATCAGCTGAGTTGTTTTGGTGGGGCGATCGATCGGTCAAGGATGAGCGATCGATTGGCTGTGCAAGAATTGGGTAGGGCGAATGATTGGCTGTTTTGGCCGATCGATCGGCCCTTCATGTTTTCCCTTTCTGCCCCTCTTCTTTTCCTTTAAAACCAAGGATGTCATCTCCCTAATTTCTTCTTCAATTTCTACTAATGTTTAAGTTAATTTTAAGGGATTTCAAATGAGTTTTTAAGTATGATTCTCAATCGCTTTGTAAAGTTTTCTTCGAGTGGTTTTTCTTTATGTTTTAAATAGAAAAAAAATACCAGTCAAGAATAAGATCACGAACACGATTATGTAAGTCGCTGCCCGTTGGGTTTTGGGTTCTGACAAAACATATATTCTCTAAGTGTGAACTTTCAAACGACATACATTTCCTACCTGGCATCCTAAATTAAGATATTTTCCAATAACATCCAAACAATATACACAACAATCGAAATACATTTCAAAAGTTGAAATATATTACATCATCATCAAATTCTTTACATCAGCCTATTAGAATACTCAAACGGAAGCTTAAACAAAATATAAATGCACATAAGTCAAGACAGGTGACTTCCCACAACCCAAAGACCATCCATCCATGATCTTTCACCTATGCCTCTTGTACACTTTACCTTGCCTTGGATTTTCCGTCTCGGTGAACGTCCTCGCTATCTAAAAATAGAGATATTCACATAATGAGCCATTGACATAGAAAATAAATCTAGCAACTAGAATAGCTAGCACAAACCTTATCCACACTATCCAGGCCCATACACCATCCTTCAGCTATCATTGATTATTTTTTAAATCAATTTAAATCAATTTGTTTTGATTTGAAATCCATGTCATTTGTATAAAAATGCATGCAGGTTTGTAAGTTGAACCATTTAAATCCCTCAACCACGGTTTAAAACTCATTTCAATGACTAAATCAATATAATGCAATTTCAAAGAAAATTTGCATTATTTAAATACATGGTTCAAAATCATATTTTCTCAAAACACCCAATGTCATTTTTAACATTTAAATTGAAATGTAAAAATGCAATCTACTCTAAACTAACTCATATGACCGTAATCCACCACTACAGTTCCCGGGCTTTCTTCGGTAGGGCTGTAGAACCCTTATTTTCTTATTCTTCTCGAGGATTTAGGAATTTTTAACCCAAGGAGGATGTTTTGTGTAAGGCTCCCAATCATTTTCATAGTCATATTCATTCATGAAGAGGCAAGTCCAGCCCAATGGGTTCTTATATTACCACGGCTTCCAACTTCCTCCTTCCTAAATGCATGCTTTAAAACAGTTATAAAACAATGATATGCATGTTTAAAATGATGCAACTCAACCCACCCATGCAATTGATAATTGAAATCAATATGCTCAATTTAATTAAAATTGTCGTTTTCGAATTTCTTCGTTACCTATTTCTTAAAATCAGAAATATACAATTCAATTACGTCACAAAACCGAAATTAAATCATTCAGTAAAAATTGAATTTAAACAAACTTAACAATTCAATATAAACCATCAGTTTTAAAATTCTTCGTTTTAACATTTCAATAAAACTGAAAATAAATGATTTTCACAATTATTATTCGCTTTTCATAAAAACGATATCAAATTCTCACTTCAACATATCCAATTTCAACCAATCCTAATTAAATCTATCATATCCAGATTCAAGACAGTAATTAAAACTATTTCCACCTATCAAGGCAATAAAGGTTAATCTAATTATTCTAATCATTAGAGACATTTACCGTATGTCGGTTCCTCCACTTTTTCATTAAAATTTCACCGAATTTATCGATTTTTCCACCAAAAGGTTCCTCTCACTGAGCTGAACAACTTTCCCTAAAGAACGGATTGACGAATCTCACTGTCGTGCAAAATAATTCGCAAGTGTACGAGTCGTAACAAGTAATATAGTGATAAAATATAGTGTCGAACTCACGAGGACCTGTAATTAATAATCAAAATAATTAATCTTAATTCTAAATTGAATACACGTTTGATGATTTTCAATGATTTAAATTAAACTAAGTAATTAAAACAATAAAAATAAACTAATATAAAATAGCAAAACAGATAAAATTGGATTAAATCTAATTAATAAAAACCTAGGTACTACGATTTCACCAAGATAACAGTTATTTCAGTTTTTCGCAATTATATTCATAAATATTCTTCCTATGTTGATGATCGATTTCACTAAATTCTAGTACAATCTCTTTCGAGCATTGCATAGTTTATCTGATTAATGGGTTATCACTTCTCAGTCTCAAATCCTACATTAATCAAATACAATTCAATCAAGAAATCACAGTGATCACACCAATATCGTAACTATCTCTAGCTTACGTATATTCATGATATTAATTTCAGTGCTCGGGTATTTATCACCTCTCAGTCTCTAAACACTCTAAAAATCAAGTAAAGATTGGCCAGAAATTTACAGGCTTTAAGAACAGAAATTAAATGCGTCAACAATATTGGAAGAGATATTCATAAAATATAATTAAACGAAGAACATAAAACTAACATCGTCTGGCTACATCGTAGCCCTAGTAGAAAAGTTTAGTTCATGCTAAAGAAAATAAAAACAATAATAATAAAAAAATTCATAATTAAATTGTAGAAATAAAAGGAGAAAAACTATGCTGTGCCGTTGAAATCGCCTCTCTGCCGTTGAAAATCGCCTCTCTGCCGTTGAAAATCACCTCTAGCCTCTTGCCTTCAATAGCTGAATACCCAATGCTTTCTGCCTCTTTTCTTTAGGTTTTTATTTTCTTCTTTTTGATAAATCAATGGGCGAGATTTACTGCTTCCTTTAATTGACGGCTCAGATTAAAAATAATTACTTTCCAAACTTGTAAGCGATCAATCGCCGAAAGTGAGCGATCGATCGCTTCTACTTTATTTTCCTTCTACCGATTGGCGATAGCAGCGAACAATCGCTTCGTTAATCGCCTCCTCTTTGCGTCAAATTTTCAATCTGTGAAGCCGATCGATCGCCTATGATGGGCGATCAATCGGCACATTCTCTGGTTCGTGCAAAACTTTCGCTTGATAATTCTTCTCTTTCACCGATCGATCGCAGAGTATGAGCGATTGATCGGCACCTCTTCAGTTTTCTGTTGCTCTTTGATTTTGTATTCTTTCAAGCGATCGATCGCAGGTGATAGCCGATCGATCGCATATTATTCTGCCTCCGCTTCGTCCACTTCTTTTTCTCTTCTTCCTGTCCTAAATAATCCTTCTGCACACTTACACAAAATTCATAAAATTCCTTCAAACACTTGAGAAAAACTTATCAAATCAAGTGTAAAAAGTATAAATAAGTGTGTAAAATACACACTTTCACACCCCCAAACTTGAATGAAAGCTTGTCCTCAAGCGAACAAAATGCAGCTAAGTTAAAACAAGGGTATGTCATTAATCATATTCAAATTGCTCAACAAAATACAATGGTAAAACATTCTTAATCAAGGTTTACGGTAGTTTGTCTCAGCGTGTAAAAATTCATACTAAACTTCCAAGTTAACTACTTTGCAAGAGAATTAACTCATAATAGCGAATTGACAATAGCTAACATAAAAATCTTCGTGTGTGTGTGTGTCACTCTTATTTTCTTCTAATTGTTGGTTCAACTAATGTAGCTACAGGTAAGGATAACAATTTAATTTCACTCGGGAATCACTCCAATCACTCTAGTCAATCATCAGCTTTGCCCAACATTCATCTAATAGCAACTACCCATAATTCACAACAAGAGTCAATAGGTCTTTATAAGCTTGTAATGAAAGGTCGGGCTAAAGGGTAGAAATTATATGGATTCAAGCGACCACCCAGAGCACAATTCATTCCTCCGTATTTCTCCCCGTCAAAACTTTCTTCTACTAGCTTACCCCCAAACTTACTTCACTCAATATCATCACAATCAACTCCTTTGTCACTATTACAAACGAACTCAATACAAACATAAAACTCACAATAAAACTAGTATAACAGTTTTTTTTTTTTTTACTTGACAACTAACATAACTATAACAATGATTTCATACAAATGACAAAGGAGTTACAATTGATTTTCACCATTCCTTCCAACTCTTCCTTATTTCAGATCAAATTCATCGTGCTCATTAAATAAGGTAGGAAAAAGCATATATGAGGCTGGTTTAAGTTCAGGTGACAAATGAGTTGTATATAATAGGCTCAAACGGGGGACTATGGTTGTCATTAAATGACACATTAAGGTAGACTTAGAAAGCTCAAACGGTTCAAAGATGACCTAAGTCATTCTCTTATTTCTGAAAAATTTCAAATGCATTCGTGAATAATGGGCAAAACTAAGAAAGATTTTTCTCTCGATGTCCTCACTATCAAACTTTTGACTGGAGTTACACTCCCTCACCATGTTTGTTCTCATTCACTCCCTTACAGTATCTGGGTTTCACTCTCAGTAGACTACACCAATACATCACCAACAAATAGAATCAAACAAGAATGAAACGTGTGCAGGTTTGTGAAGATAATTATGTGAGCTCTAATCAAAACAACTAAGATAAATCAAATCTTCTGTTCAGTATTTCCCAAGGAGTCAAAGTATGAATCAATCATTAAAATCATCATTGATACCTCAACCAAGATTAGAATGCATAACCATGTCATATATCAAAAAGTCAACAAATTAACAAAGCAGAATAAAATGAGTGAAGCGAACAGCGAACAAGACACCCTCAAACTTAAATCTAACATTGTCCTCAATGTAAATACTACCAACAAGAAAAATATAAAAGGGACGAGCGTACCTCAACTGGGGCCGGGCATATCGCTGTCGTCGTCCGCTGGTGGAGGGGTATACGACTGAAATAGATGCTCTGGATAATTAGGGAATGATGGGTTCGATTGGGGTGAGTGGCCATGGTGAGCATTAAATGCATCCAAGTACTGAGCCGTAAATTGAGCTTGCGCCAGTTGGCGTGCTTGGAAGTCGATCAGGCGATGTTCTACTCGGGACTGGTGGGTCATTAAGGATTCCATCATGCGCCCAATATCATCGAAGGAGTAGGAGATAGGGTGCATGGATGAAGATGAAGCGCCGGGAGTGGGTGGTGGGGCGGACTGGTTCTCATACCGTTTTTTCGTGCGAGCTTCTCGATGAGCGTCTCGCTCGTCGGCAATTTCCATTTGTGCGCGGGAATAACCCCAAGAATTACCATCACGCCAGAGGCGAGGTGGAGGCATCGGTTGAGGGGGGACAGCTGCATTAACATCATGTTCAATAAATCCTAAACCACTTGCTCGGGCGTCTCCATACGGCCAATTTGCAATTCATTCAATGTTCGGGGAGCTGTACACTGCTTGTGGAATCCATGGTTCGTCGGTGGAGCTCATGGGGACATTGGTGGCGGCGCAAAGATGTGTGATGAGAACCGGGTGCACATGCCCACCAGTGCCCGACCCGCTACCGCAAGAGATGATATTCCGGTGGATAAGCCGCCCGGCATTGAGTGACCGCCCTGTGAGGATACAATAGAGCACCACTACCCGTTCTTTTGTCAATTCAGATTTCTGCGAGGTTGGCATCAAGTTGCCTCGGATAAATTTGCACCATGCCTGTGCATAACGATTGAGGCAGCTTGAGATAATATGTAGTGGTCTCGCTCGATCCTGTGAAGAATAAATCCACATGGAGCCTCGGTGACCCATCTCCCGGAGAATCAGCTCATAATCTGGCCTGGCATCCATCATAGTTTGAAAGTCGTTCGGAGCGTCATTGTCCAAGCCTAGATAGGTATTGATGGCTACAGCTGAAAAATTGACGATTTTATTCCGAACTCTTACCAACCCCTCGTTGTTGCTTGCTTTGAGATTGGCATAAAATAATATGCTCGGTGTCACACGAGCAATTAGGAAAGTTTTTGTTTCCTTCTTCATGCAAATCTGTTTAAATATGGTATTGAATTACTCCTCAAATAAGATAATTGCAAATCATATATAAACAGTCTTTTCTCACAAAAGCAGGCGTTGAACAAATATTGTTTTCTTGAGTTTTCATATGCCCCACGTTGATTTTCATTCTTCACCCACGGGTTCGTGTGGTGTATATTTTTTGTTCGATCGATCGGTGATTGTTGTACACTCTCTTTGTGAGCTAATCTAATTATCTTTGGAGAGTGTTGATTTTTTGCATTTGTAGACAACGAAGAGTGTCATCGACGGTGTCCCAAGTGCAATTCTGTTTCTTTCATTGAAACTCAGTCTCGGGAGGAGGCTGCCTTGAAACTCAGGAGGAGTTGTGATCGTGGGCAAGGGGATCTTGCTATACACGGATTCTGAGAGGAGTCATCAACGACAAGGGGAGCTTGTCATCTATAAATTCCGGGAGAAGTCGCCATCAACAAATGAATCTTGTTGCATTCAGATTCCAGAAGAGATCAATTACAAGTCAAGGGGAGCTCGCAAAAATTGTTTCATTGAGGAAGTTAGTAAGAGGCGGCGACAAAGATAAGAGTGAGTCTTTATTTATATAGGTCCAATTGTCTTGTAACCTCAAGAACTCGTGAATTGTTTTTTATTACTGGGCGTGGCCCCACAGACGTAGGCAATTGCCGAACTGCGTTACCAATCTCTTGTCTCATTATTTTCTGCACTTTATCATTGTCTGTTATCATGATAATTAATTGGTGTCCCACTAAGTGTTCCACCGACACTAGGGCATCAAGTAACTAACCTTGATCTTTGAACATAACCCAATACTTTACCTTCTGAACCGATTACCTTACCCATGCTAAACCTTCTTCAAGAACTCGATGTACCTACCTCCAACATCGCGAAGAAAACCCACAAATCTCCTCTGCCTGGTGCCCTATCTCCAGCTTCTGTTCTCTCGATGTAGCGCTCACTAATAAAAAGAATCCCACTACCTTTTTAATGAAAAACTGCCACATATGAAAAATTAACCACATATATGCCTAAACCTCGTTCACTTGCACCAAACAAAAAAGAACACCAAAACCAAAACCAATTATTACAATTCTCCACCTTGGTTCTGAGTTGTTCTGAAACAATAATAAAATGTTAATGGATTGCATTAAGAAACTCACTTAAAAGCCAGAGATATTACTTATCCCCACCAAGCTTAATTAAACTTGGTGACTAACAACTCCTTGGTTAGTGCATGAACAAGATTATCTTATGTGAGAATCTTTTCCGCGATAATGCTTCGTTCCACATGGAATGTTGGATTTCTCAAACGATGAATAGTGATTTGACTGTCACAATGAACAACCAAGTTAGTATAATTAATATCCAGTTCAGAAACTAACCTTTTAAAGTTGATTGCTCCACCACAAACTGTAAAATTATACTTGTGATTTGATCTTCTTGTATCAAAGCGTCTTGCATAATCCACATCGACAAATTCAGCAGTCATATATGTACCTGCATTCACTAAACCAAGATGTAAGTATGAATATAAAGAGTAAGAAACATACCCCATAAGCCATTTTAACACTTACATACGACTTTCTTCAGGTTCTGGCATAACCTTGATCCCATACGGCAAATTCATTCTTGTGCCCAATACGTACGTTAAACTACCAATCATGTATTCACATGGAATTTTGCTTATGAATTTCTCCTCTTGAAGATCCCCATCACCTATTTCTATTACCTCCGAGAAGGAGTCCAACTTACTATGCTCAACTTCCAAGCTAGCCGTAAGTGCATAAGCAATTATATAAATTGAGCAACCTTCATGCGGCAGAAGGTGCGTATCAATGACTCTGGTTGCTTTAGTTGCTCATACACTGACACAATCCAAAATAACCGAAGTCCAATGTTAGAAAGGCTTAAAGCAGCACCAAACAAGTATTAGGTTGAACTCCAGTTATTTTGGTTGCTCAGACATTGCAATCTAGAACAACTGGAAATACATATTTATATTTCTTTAATTGTGTTGAAACACAATCCTGTCACGTACCAATTCTTACATGGCGAAGAAGACGAGGGAGTACAACAAAATAGGGGAAATTCAAAAAATTCCATTGGACACTTACGACTCGATCAAGGACGATCAAAATTCAAAAAATTCCATTGGACACTTACGACTTGATCAAGGATGATCCGAACGAGCAACACGTAGGCGAACATGGAAACCCAAATACAAACACAGATCTTTAAAAGAAGACAGTCCACCCAAGTGAGACGAAATAGGTTGACTAGATCAAACTGAAAGAACAATTTTTTCTGAGCACGAAATTTTAAAAATTCAACCCTACGGTAAATTTAAAGTCACCGCTTTGACCGATTGACCAAAGAAATTACGTGGCCAAATGCCAGCAAATAGAGTCAAAACAAACGTGTTCACCTCAAAAAACACAAAAAATTTATCCAAAAATTTTAAAAATTCTTAGGTATTACAGGTAACCTATAAAAAACTTATACGAATCAAGGGAGTTCAAAAATTAAAGCTTCAATAAAAGATTTTTCAAGCACGGATAAAAATTCATTAAAGGAAGATGATCCCTTTGAAAGTGGAAAAGAAATATTTTTTTTTATCAAATATTACAAATAAAAGCTAAAAAGTTATTTTGAGTGCAACTTGTTAGTCAAACAAGTGAAAACTATACAGAAAGGTAAGCAGTAGCTCGTTGGGTGCACAACAGGTGCAAGGAGGCACAACAGCCTACGCATCAAGCGTGTAGGGCACGACAATGCGTGCGCTAGGCGTAGCATCACGTGGCAGCGCGTGCTGCCTACATGGTCCAATGCGGCCACCCGACGCCAACTGTTAGGACTCGATTCCACCAACCAGACCTCGATGGCTAGAGGATTTTCAAAGTGGGAAGGAGTTGAACGTCGAGGGGATTCTCTCATTGGCACTCACCTTTCACATACATAGATCGTTATGAGTTAATGAAACATAATTTTTCAACTTGGTATCTTAAATTATAATGCTCCGTTTAAAATCATTTTTACTACTATTTCATAAAAGCATTTAAAACATAAAACATATAAAACAACATACATTTTATACATTGAAAATTTACTTGAACATCATAGTACTAACACGGAAGTTACTATAAAAGTAGGTCACTACATGTAACCTTTAAAAAAACTTTTTACAAAGAAAAACCAAACATCCCACTCAAACAAAAACACTATCTACCTTGATGGTTCACCTATGCCTCTTCGCAAGCTTTATATTGACTTGTGTTTTCCATCCCGGTGAACGTTCTCGATATCTGAAAAATATAAATTATCCACATAATGAGCTTTTAACCCAGTAAATAAATCTAACAGATAGAATAACTAATCCAAACTTTATTAACACCATATATGACCAATTATTATCTTCCACTACAATGATTATTTGAAAATCATGTTCTTTTGATAGCTATGCAAATGCTATAAAAGTTAGCATACTCGAAATCAATCTTTTGAAATCACTTAACCATTGTTTGAAATTATTTTCATCCAACAAATCAAATGCAAATAGAATGAACTTTGCATAATTAAAACCATCTTTTCAAAAAAACTCCAATGCATTTTTTAACAACCAAATGTTTATGTTAAAAATGCAATACACTCTAATTCTAACATGTATAGCCATCACACAATCCTACATGTTCCCAAGCTTTCTAAGGCAAGGCTATAGAACTCTATGCATTGCTTCCGCTCGAGGTTTAGGGATTTTCAACCCAAGGAAGACATTAATTTGATCTCCTTCTCATTTCCATAGTCATACACATAATCGTACACGAAGAGGCAAGTCCAAACATTGGGTTCATGTGTTGCCAAGATTGTCAACTTTCTCTTTTCCTCAAATGCATGCTTAACACATTTTATAAAGACAATGTCATGCACATTTAAAATCATGCAACTCACCCATGCAAATTATTTTGAAAACCAGCATATCACATTGATTTAAAACAATGTTTTCAAAACATTTCTTTTTAACACCACAATCCAATTTAAAAACATAAATTTTCATAAAACATCATTCATTTCACATCAAAAAAATATCCATTTAATCACTTCAATCCACAATCAAAATTCTAAGCTTAACTAGAACCAAAAACATAATTTAAATCTATCTCTATCTAAACAATGCAATAAAGATTAAATTAATTATTCTAATTGTAAGATTTACGTACCTATTGAAGGTTCCTTCTCTCCCACGAAATTTCCACCTAATAAATTGATTTTTAGTCCTATAGAATTGTCTTACAAAGCGTAATTTTCCTTTGAGGAACAAGTCCAAAATCTCACTTTTTCTTTTTCTTCTTTCTCTCCTCTTTCTCATTTTTCTCTCTTCTTTCTCATTTTCTCTTGAGCTGAATACTTTGCATGAAAATAATTGATTCTTTAGCCTTCTCTACCCTTTTCTTGAGAGATCTTGGGATAGATTTACCACTCTATCCTTTTTGTCTATGTACAAGTACTATTTTACTCTTTCTTGCATGATAAATTGCAAAAATATTATGATTACTTATGTTTAAGTTTACATAGCTTAAACTAATTAATTTTGATTAGTTTTAAGTTAATCATCATGATTAGCATAATTAATCAGGATTAATTAGCCTTAATCATAATTAATTAACTTAATTAATCACTTAAGCAAACAACTTACTCAACATATGTTGACTGCCACATGTCCTAACTCCATTGGTTATCCAATGTTATTGCATGGATACATGCTACAAGGTGTTGGAAACATTTTTTCTTCTTTTAACTTTCTTCAAAGTCCCACTTTTAGATGTAGTTTAAAGCTATTTACTAAAACAGTGCAATTTAAAACATAAATTGCATTCTTCGGATTAAAAAGTAGATAACTTTTGCTACATACATCCAAATTCTTTCATTCCAAAGGCATTTTTTTCCTCTACATGTTTTGTTTAAGGCTGTACAATTTCATAATAATCCAATTATCACAACAAAAGTTATTACACTTACAATCAAGTATGTTCTTAAAAAACAATTTCATTCATAGCATTCTCAAGGATTTTGTACCATTTCTTCAATACAACTTTAATAACTTATATTCATATATCATCCACAATAAATATCCACAATTGTACAGTCTACATGTCTATTACGCCTTTTGAATATAAGCTATTTTACGTTTTTGAAGGATCTCGGGTTTGATATACTTATGGTTCTCATCATTTGGTATTAGAGCTTTGACTCATAGATTCAAATCTCTATCTTTATTGTTTTCTTCTTCTTCTTAAATTTCTTCATTTGAAATTTGAACAGTACAAAAAAAAAAAATCGTGAAAAAAAAATGAAAAATTCTTTAAACTTCCAAGCAATGATTCTTTGCTTGTTGAAATTTCTTCTTTCAAAAAAAAAAAAAAATTCTCAATATTTAGAGTATCAATATCTCAAACATCAATTTCTTCTTTTTCATTCTAATCATCAATATTTGTTTTTTAGTGTGCGTAGTCAAATCTTCTTTTTTGATTGTTTCAATTGATTCGAAGTTATTGACTCTACCTTCTTAGAGACTTCAAAGTTTTTGATTAATCTTGTTCTCTCAATATTCGACCATCATTCATTATTCTGTGAGATATCAAAGTTTCTCTTTCTAGATAAATTTTCTTTCTTGAAGTCCTATATTCTATTCTAAATTATTTGATTCTAACCGATCTTGAAAATTAGAATTTAGAGTTAGAAATTTTGATCTTGCTTGTTTTTACTTGTTGGATTTTTCTCTTCATTATGTTTTTATATAAAGAGATAAAAGAGAAAATTAAGAGGTAAAATGCAAGATGGTCAGCTATCGTATAAAAAACATTAGTTGAGGGAAACACGAGTAGAGAGACATCAATTGAGTGTAAACACGTGAGGGAGTTGGCGAGTTCTGTTTACTTACTTATTTTTGTTCACAAATAATTTTTAATTTTTTTTTTTTAAATTATGAGTAGTGAGAAAATGCATATCAACTTTGATCCGGAGATGTACATGAGGGCACAAATTAACGCTTTCGACATGAGGTATGAAAGAATAAAGTATCTAATAGTCATGCACGGAGGGGCAAATCACCAATGGAGCATTACTATGAAGAATCCGACTACAGGGATGACAATTACAAAAGAGAGAGGTATGCTAGAACAAACCGTGAGAATGGAAATCTAAACAACATCAAAACGGTAATCTCTCCCTTTCAAAGTAAAAGTGATCTTGAACTTTACATAGAATGAGGAAAAAAAAGTTGAATATATATTTGAATGTCATAATTACACCGAAGAGAAAAAGTCTCGATAGAATTCATGGATTATTCGAGCATATGGTTGGATCAATTAGGGAAAACTCAAAAAATGTTATGCACATGGGACAATATGAAGGTACAAATGCGTAAAAGATTTATTCATAGCCACTATTATCAAGATGCATGTAGAAAACTATAAGGTTTGACTCAACGATTCAAAAGTGAGAAAGAATACTACCAACAAAAGCAAAACCTGTAGAGGAAATCTTCGTGGAGAAAGCTCTAACAACTTTGTGACAAAGGTATAGAGGATGTAACACCCGGCATTTTTGGTCAAGTAATTGTCCATAATTTTATTTGAATGGAATTAATCCGTTAGTAATGTAATAAATATTTTTACTGGAATTGGGACGTGAATTTTAAGGGTTCAAGAAAAATGAAACGAAAGGAGAAAGTCAACCCGCCTCAATTTCGGTATTTCGTTTATTAGGGTTGAATTCGTAAATAAGTAAATTTAAAGTCGTTTCGCGAGCGGGAAGTTTTGTTAAAACCCTAGAATTTAATTAGGATATTTTGTGGAAGAAGGAAAGGTCGAGAATTTAAACGGAATTCCGAATCGTAACCCGAGCGTTATATATATATATATATATATTTTTACTCTCTCTCTCTCTCTCTCTCTCTCCTCCACGCCAGATCTCCCCCCCCCCTCCTTTTTTTCTTTTCTTTCTTCTTTTTCTTTCTTCTTTGTCTTCTTTCTTCTTCTTCTTTTCCTTTTCTCTCCCTCCCACGTGCCTTCCCTTCTCCCTCTCTTTTCTTTTCTTCTCCTCCCCTCCCTTTCTTTTCATTTTCTCCCTCCCTCTCTGTTTCTTTTCTCTCCAGACGACGCCGAGGGCTATTCTCACGCGACGAACGCCGACGAGCCGCTCCTCTCCTCCGATTTTCTTCCACTTCTTCGTTTAAGGTAATCCTTTACCCTAGATATCAAGTTTAGGGTAATTATTAGTTAGTTTCGTTGAAGTTTAGGGTTAGGGTTTTTGGGAAAAACCCGTCAATTTTATACGAAATCATGCTAGGATGTTATTTAGAGGTTTGAATGGATAAATTAAAGAATAACGAAGCCCATTCGATGAAAAACGAAAATTCGATCGAAAATCGGCTCGGTTTAGGGCAGCCTACGAATTTCAATTTATGCTATCGTTTCGGACTTCCTTTTTATAAATTAACGATTCTATGATAAACTAGATGTAATGAGGTTTCCGATGGCTGTTAAATCATCAAAAACGGATAAGAATCGAGGAAGTTACGACCGTCCAAAAATTAGACCAAGAGCGGTTGTGAAATCCGGTTTTCGGTTTGTGTTCATTGAGTTTCCCTAACGCAAAATAGGTTTAAGCCATTTGAATGGATTATGCATTATGTTTTACTTAATTCGTTAGTTAACACCTACGTAATGTGAATAACGGCTCGGATGTGCATAATATAGGTTCGTGAGACACCGAGGAAAAACGTTCAAGGTTTGCAAACTCTACGGATGCCAGGTAAGTTCATGCATCTACGTTGGCCCTTAAGGCCCTACAACTTGGAGGTACTAAGTCTGGTTCGGGTAGATAGGTTTTAGGTTATGTTCTATGTTAAACCTGTTCCTGCTACATTCTATTCTCCCTGTTACATTTATTCTGTCATTAGGAATGTCAAGTTGAGTATCATACTTATTCATGCATACACGTTTTCTGTAAAATCATGCAAATGTTTTCTGCACCGGTTTTGAAGTAAGTAAGATAAAATCCTGTAAAGAAAATGTATGGTTAAGTGTGGACGAGGACTGGCATCCTGTCAAGTACTCCTGTTATGTCCTGAAGTGGCATGTGCATCCTGTTGCGCCAGCTCCCCCTCCCACTTATACCTTCCTGTCCAGTGAAATGAAATGTAATGTAATGTTCATGTATTTGAAAAAGATTCATGCATAGCACGTTCATCACTCTGCATTGTATGTTCTTACTGAGCTCTAGGCTCATAGATGAACTCCCTGTTGTAGGTACGGATCCTCCAGATGAGGAGCTTGAGCCTCAAACTGATGAGTTGATGTAGTTGGCGGGAGGAGCTCACGGGATGGTTGCTGCAGCCAGACATATTTCTGTCCTGAGGTTTAAGTTTCTTTTTTCTTTGTAAAGTTCCTGTCTGTAAAATCCACTGGGATTTTGGTGTTTGATTTAAAAACTCTATTAGGATTCTGTTGGAAATCTGGATAATGCATAGGTTCTGATGTTCGAGTTTTAAACCTCTGTATTTGACAGTTGTATTTATGCTCTGAAGTATTCTGGAATTGTTTGGAATATTTTCTCTTTAGGTTGTACATGGGTTGCCTCGAGTTTTAGAGCTATCCATGCAGTTTGTTTTCTTGAATTCTGTCATGTTTTCTGATATGTCTAAAAGAAACCATGTTTTGAATCTAGTTTTGGGAAGTTTTGAAGCTTCTGCATCGGTAGATGCCTTCTTCTGTTTTTATGTCTTCTGTTTTCTGTCATCGGTAGAAGTTTTCTATCTTCGGTAGAAGTTTTCTGTTTACTGTTCATTTCGGTAGATGTCCTCGATAGGAGTCTTCTGTTTTTATGCTCTCTGTTCGTATGTCTTCCTGTTAAAAAGTTATAAATTCTGTCTTTAAAACCTTACCTTCCGATTACATCCTCCGGTATGAATTTTGCCTACATCTACCGATGCCCTTTTTGAAGTGCATCCACCGATTTTCACTGTTCTCTTTTGTCTTACTTGCATCTACCATCAAACAGTAATTCTGTTATAGGTTTTGCTCCTGCCGATTCCGTTTATTGCCCGCATCTTCCGGTGGCGTCATCCATCTTCCGGCTGACGTCATCATCTTCTGCCGATTACGTTTACTAACTGTATCTGCCGATGACGTCATCACATCTTCTGATGACGTCATCACACATTCCGATTTCGTCTGCTGCCTACATCTTCCGATGCTGTTATCAACTGTTTACATCTTCCGATTTAAATGTTCTTGTTTTTCCTGCTTTCTTCCGTCACCAACTTATAAAAGTTTCTCTGATTTCTATATTCCGATTTTTCCTTATTGTCGTCCAGTTTTAAATATATTTCCCTATTTTACTTCTGCCATTTATTACTGAAGTCCGAGTTTTAACTGCTTTCCGTTTTACTTCAGTCTTTTATTTAAACGTTCAAAGTGTACTGTCTCCCTGTTTTACTCCTGCCATTTGTTTCTGAAGTCCGGTTTTTAATCATGTCTTTCCAGCACTCAATACAGATAAGGTCTTCTTTGTGTAAAATTTTAATTAGTTCTCGTTCTCTCTCTGTCATTCTGTAATTCTGATATTTACCGTAGTTTCTCTCTCTGTAAAGTGTTTTTGTTAGGGTTTTCTATGTTTCTTCCTGTTGTCTTCTGTCGTCTATTTCTGTAGCCTAAATATCAATATGTTTTCTGTCTTTCGATTCCCTCCGTTTTAAAGCTCTGTAAATGTTCAGTCTGATCTCATGTATGTTTAAAAAAAAAATAGTTACCGTTTTCTGTTAACTGTCCCAGAGTGACGGCTCCGATCCCGAACCTCGATCGGGTTCCGGTTTCGGGCTGTCACAGTTATGGTATCAGAGAGGACAAGGTTTTAAAATCGATTCTGTAAAATGTCTGATTGCGCAACCCACCACGTGAGATCGCTCCACCAACTGTAAGTGTTTAAGTTCCCGTACCAGTTTTAATTTATTAAATTAAGTTTATTATTGTTTATAAGAATTTAAGAAAATGGTGAGAGGACGACACGGGGAAGCTGACGAGAGGGATTCTAGTATCCGGCAATTGACAGAGCTTGTTGCTCGCCACTCCCGGTAATTTGAAATGTTGATGATCGAGAGAGACTTTTGGGAATTCGAGCTCGAGTACTTTGGAGGACCGTAGTGGTGAAAATTTTGGACGACTCTGACCTCCAACCTTCAATGGACGACTTACGGATCCGGTTCATGCCGTGGAGTGAATTCGAACGATGGAAAACTTATTTGACCTTGCTAAGGTGAATGAAGTAGAGAAGGTGTCTTATGCCACGTTGTACCTCGAGCAAGACGCGAAACATTGGTGGGACACCAACCGGACAACGACTAACATGAAGGAAATATTGTGGGGACCATTCAATAAGTTGTTTTATGAAGAATAATTATACAACGCCATGTGGGCAAATAAGGTATCAGAATTCACCCAGCTAAGACAGACGGGTTCAGTAACGGAATATGTTAGGGAGATTGAGGCGACAACCCGTTTTGTCAGCCATCTAGTGAGGGAGAACGAAAGCAAGGTCTATCATTTTGTGCAAGGGTTAAAGGAAGAAATATATAGAGGTATGAAGATATCCAGAGATCATAATGTATCATGCTCGAAAGTGGTGGCCAAGGCTCTACAACTTGAGGCCATGGAGGTAGAATTTCATAAACAGAGGGATGCATCAAAAAGGTTTCATCAAGATGTTCCTCAACAACCACAACGAGATCGTGATTGACAACCACAACAGCAACAGAACCGGGGCGTGAAGGGGCCCAATGAAACAGCTGCTAACCTAGATAAGGGGAAAATGCCACAGGGAGCTCCTCAGCTTTCGGTATGCCCACTGTACCAGAGAAGTCACCCTGGGAGATGCAGCCTCTTTACTGGCCGTTGTTTCCGATGCGACAAGGAGGACCATCATATTAGAGATTGCCCTATGCCAGATAGGTGGCCAAACCGAGATGTCCCTAGAGCAGTTGCGATGATTGGGGACAATGACGACACCCAGCACCCAGTTATCACAAGTACAGTTTTGTAGTACGAGTTAATGAACTAAAGAACATTAATGGGGGCATAGTTTCGTATAATGAGTAGAAGTAGACCTGAAATAGAGTGGGTTGAAGGATTTAGGCAAATGGTCTTAAGGACAACTAGCTTTGGAAATTGAGAAACTAAGTAAATTTTGTGGGCAAGTCTTTCACGTACCCGTGCTGAGGAAATGTGTACGTGGCCCCACTCGGATCGAAGAAACAGTGAACATGGAGATCCAACCGACGCTAACGTATGAAGAAAGACCAGCGTGAATCCTTGGAGCAATCTTAATGTGGATGAAGCTACTTGGGAGAGACGACTTGATGTAATGAATAGATATCCGGAACCATCTGTTTAAGCAAATTTTGGGGACAAAATTCTGTTAAGGTGGGTGGAATGTAACACCCGGCATTTTTGGTCAAGTAATTGTCCATAATTTTATTTGAATGGAATTAATCCGTTAGTAATGTAATAAATATTTTTACTGGAATTGGGACGTGAATTTTAAGCGTTCAAGAAAAATGGAACGAAAGGAGAAAGTCAACCCGCCTCAATTTCGGTATTTCGTTTATTAGGGTTGAATTCGTAAATAAGTAAATTTAAAGTCGTTTCGCGAGCGGGAAGTTTTGTTAAAACCCTAGAATTTAATTAGGATATTTTGTGGAAGAAGGAAAGGTCGAGAATTTAAATGGAATTCCGAATCGTAACCCGAGCGTTATATATATATATATATTTTTTTACTCTCTCTCTCTCTCTCTCTCCTCCACGCCAGATCTCCCCCCCCCCCTCCTTTTTTTCTTTTCTTTCTTCTTTTTCTTTCTTCTTTTTCTTCTTTCTTCTTCTTCTTTTCCTTTTCTCTCCCTCCCACGTGCCTTCCCTTCTCCCTCTCTTTTCTTTTCTTCTCCTCCCCTCCCTTTCTTTTCATTTTCTCCCTCCCTCTCTGTTTCTTTTCTCTCTAGACGACGCCGAGGGCGATTCTCACGCGACGAACGCCGACGAGCCGCTCCTCTCCTCCGATTTTCTTCCACTTCTTCGTTTAAGGTAATCCTTTACCCTAGATATCAAGTTTAGGGTAATTATTAGTTAGTTTCGTTGAAGTTTAGGGTTAGGGTTTTTGGGGAAAACCCGTCAATTTTATACGAAATCATGCTAGGATGTTATTTAGAGGTTTGAATGGATAAATTAAAGAATAACGAAGCCCATTCGATGAAAAACGAAAATTCGATCGAAAATCGGCTCGGTTTAGGGCAGCCTACGAATTTCAATTTATGCTATCGTTTCGGACTTCCTTTTTATAAATTAACGATTCTATGATAAACTAGATGTAATGAGGTTTCCGATGGCTGTTAAATCATCAAAAACGGATAAGAATCGAGGAAGTTACGACCGTCCAAAAATTAGACCAAGAGCGGTTGTGAAATCCGGTTTTCGGTTTGTGTTCATTGAGTTTCCCTAACGCAAAATAGGTTTAAGCCATTTGAATGGATTATGCATTATGTTTTACTTAATTCGTTAGTTAACACCTACGTAATGTGAATAACGGCTCGGATGTGCATAATATAGGTTCGTGAGACACCGAGGAAAAACGTTCAAGGTTTGCAAACTCTACGGATGCCAGGTAAGTTCATGCATCTACGTTGGCCCTTAAGGCCCTACAACTTGGAGGTACTAAGTCTGGTTCGGGTAGATAGGTTTTAGGTTATGTTCTATGTTAAACCTGTTCCTGCTACATTCTATTCTCCCTGTTACATTTATTCTGTCATTAGGAATGTCAAGTTGAGTATCATACTTATTCATGCATACACGTTTTCTGTAAAATCATGCAAATGTTTTCTGCACCGGTTTTGAAGTAAGTAAGATAAAATCCTGTAAAGAAAATGTATGGTTAAGTGTGGACGAGGACTGGCATCCTGTCAAGTACTCCTGTTATGTCCTGAAGTGGCATGTGCATCCTGTTGCGCCAGCTCCCCCTCCCACTTATACCTTCCTGTCCAGTGAAATGAAATGTAATGTAATGTTCATGTATTTGAAAAAGATTCATGCATAGCACGTTCATCACTCTGCATTGTATGTTCTTACTGAGCTCTAGGCTCATAGATGAACTCCCTGTTGTAGGTACGGATCCTCCAGATGAGGAGCTTGAGCCTCAAACTGATGAGTTGATGTAGTTGGCGGGAGGAGCTCACGGGATGGTTGCTGCAGCCAGACATATTTCTGTCCTGAGGTTTAAGTTTCTTTTTTCTTTGTAAAGTTCCTGTCTGTAAAATCCACTGGGATTTTGGTGTTTGATTTAAAAACTCTATTAGGATTCTGTTGGAAATCTGGATAATGCATAGGTTCTGATGTTCGAGTTTTAAACCTCTGTATTTGACAGTTGTATTTATGCTCTGAAGTATTCTGGAATTGTTTGGAATATTTTCTCTTTTAGGTTGTACATGGGTTGCCTCGAGTTTTAGAGCTATCCATGCAGTTTGTTTTCTTGAATTCTGTCATGTTTTCTGATATGTCTAAAAGAAACCATGTTTTGAATCTAGTTTTGGGAAGTTTTGAAGCTTCTGCATCGGTAGATGCCTTCTTCTGTTTTTATGTCTTCTGTTTTCTGTCATCGGTAGAAGTTTTCTATCTTCGGTAGAAGTTTTCTGTTTACTGTTCATTTCGGTAGATGTCCTCGATAGGAGTCTTCTGTTTTTATGCTCTCTGTTCGTATGTCTTCCTGTTAAAAAGTTATAAATTCTGTCTTTAAAACCTTACCTTCCGATTACATCCTCCGGTATGAATTTTGCCTACATCTACCGATGCCCTTTTTGAAGTGCATCCACCGATTTTCACTGTTCTCTTTTGTCTTACTTGCATCTACCATCAAACAGTAATTCTGTTATAGGTTTTGCTCCTGCCGATTCCGTTTATTGCCCGCATCTTCCGGTGGCGTCATCCATCTTCCGGCTGACGTCATCATCTTCTGCCGATTACGTTTACTAACTGTATCTGCCGATGACGTCATCACATCTTCTGATGACGTCATCACACATTCCGATTTCGTCTGCTGCCTACATCTTCCGATGCTGTTATCAACTGTTTACATCTTCCGATTTAAATGTTCTTGTTTTTCCTGCTTTCTTCCGTCACCAACTTATAAAAGTTTCTCTGATTTCTATATTCCGATTTTCCTTATTGTCGTCCAGTTTTAAATATATTTCCCTATTTTACTTCTGCCATTTATTACTGAAGTCCGAGTTTTAACTGCTTTCCGTTTTACTTCAGTCTTTTATTTAAACGTTCAAAGTGTACTGTCTCCCTGTTTTACTCCTGCCATTTGTTTCTGAAGTCCGGTTTTTAATCATGTCTTTCCAGCACTCAATACAGATAAGGTCTTCTTTGTGTAAAATTTTAATTAGTTCTCGTTCTCTCTCTGTCATTCTGTAATTCTGATATTTACCGTAGTTTCTCTCTCTGTAAAGTGTTTTTGTTAGGGTTTTCTATGTTTCTTCCTGTTGTCTTCTGTCGTCTATTTCTGTAGCCTAAATATCAATATGTTTTCTGTCTTTCGATTCCCTCCGTTTTAAAGCTCTGTAAATGTTCAGTCTGATCTCATGTATGTTTTAAAAAAAAATAGTTACCGTTTTCTGTTAACTGTCCCAGAGTGACGGCTCCAATCCCGAACCTCGATCGGGTTCCGGTTTCGGGCTGTCACAGAGGAATACTACAAAGAGTTGATGGAACAAAAGGCAAAGAAACAAAAGTTGAAGGAACAAGACGTTAAACAAAAAGCTGGAGAGAAACCGACCAAAGAGCCCGTAAAAGAGGAGGTTAGTTTTCTTCAAAAAGATCCATTTTTTTATGGAATTTCAACGAGAGGCAGATAATTGCCTAATGAAGGAAATCGTCCAAGAAATCCATGAGATACAACAAGAAATATTGTTATTGATTCGTGAGCCAAACGAGTACGTATTAAAGGTACAAAAGTGAAAGAAATTATTGAAGAAAGTGAGAAAAATATTTGTCATGTTGGCAATGAAGCAAGCACTTGTTACTTGTTCCAAAGATTTTTTTTTTCCTAACAATCTTAACCATTTTTCTAGTGTGAATTTCTTTGTGTACGATCCAGGAGATTCGAGGACGAATCTCTTCGAAGGGAAAAGGAATTATACGAACCAAGGGAGCTAAAAAACTAAAGCTTCAATAAAAGATTTTTCAAGCACGAATAAATATTCATTAAAGGAAGATGATGTCTTTGAAAATGGAAAAGAAGTAATGTTTAGTCAAATATTACAAATAGAAGCTCAAAAAGATGATTGGAGTACAACTTGTAAGTCAAGCAAGTGAAAACTACAAAAAAAGTCAAGCAGCAGCTCGCTGGGCCCACAACAGGTGCAAGGAGGCGCGACAATGCGTGCAGAAAGCAGCAGTGCGCATCGCACGAGCAAATGTTGCAACATGACTTTAACTTTCCAAAATCCAATTTTTTTTTCCATCTTTTGACGTTTTAGGATTTTTCATATTTTGTATTTTGATCTTTATTAGGGTTTATCATTTTTTAGGAATATTTTAGAATATTTACTATTGTTTTTAGGGTTAATTTGTATTATATTCAAACACAATGTTTATAACCATTTTTGAACAATTATGATTAATGATATTTGATTAAATCTTATATTTTTTGAGTGATTCTTTTTAAAATTTTCTCTTTAGTTCTTTGTGAAGAACTAGATCTTTTTCAAGTCAAATCTCGAGAGATCAACTTGATAGTTTTGGTTCTTATTAACAAGTTTGGTCTGAGTTAACCTCCTTGTTTGATAACTTTAGTTTCTTTGGCAAGATTCGATTGGGGTCAAATTTCTTTTATACTTAATTCAAAAGTCGTTCATGAGTTTGTATTTCACATTGTTGAAAGGTCTAAGATTTGATATACTTGTGGTTCTCACCAAAAACTCCTTCAATACCTTGAAGGTACCCTAGATTACGATATTTCTTTCTCAAAATCACTAAATTTTGGTCTCTAACTACAGGAAGAATACGAGTGCTCTCTGTTTATTTCTTGGTCCACACTTAGTGTTTTGGTCATCTGCTAACCAGAAAGTGGTTTCTAGATCATATACAGAAGCTAAATATAGAAGCATTGCTAAGAGAGATTCGAAAGTTGCTTGGATTGAAACTTTACTAACTGAATTTAGGCCTTAAATATGATCGGATTCCAATGATTTTTTGTGACAATAAGAGTGTAACTTAAAAGCATCTAATCCTTGTCTTGATCTAGCAGGTTGAGATTGATTTTCACTTTGCTGCAACAAGGTTTTTAACAAAACACAGCTATTCAATTTACTCATTATTAGCTAGTCGGTCCTCTCACGAAGCCTCTCCCACCTTCAGACTTTTATATCATGTGATCCAAGCTTAACGATCTTCCATTGTGCACTTGAGAGGGGATGTCAAGGCTATGCAGGCACATTCTGTGAATGTTGTTTGTTAGTCTATCCAATAAATGATTTACACCTGTATAAATTGCTGACGTATGTAATCTATAAACAACTGCTCCTTGTATCCTTAAAATGTATGCTAGAATTATACAATTTCCTTTCTATGCCCTTTTTCTCCCCTTGTTTTGTTTCTCTTACGGTAACTAGGAGAATAGATACCTGTTTTGCAATGAAATCCATAACTTGAGGTTTTGTAATATTGCCTAGCTTTCGAACGACAGAAGCAATTGGGATTTGGCTAATTTACGAGGAAAGAACAAAGTGATAAGAGTGACATACGGAATAATGGCAACACTAGAGATCTTCGAATGGGACAAAAGTAAATGTTCCAACTCCACCAGAGGTATTTAGGGAGAGCAATCCATTGAAAATAAGATTCAAATAGAAGCTAATAACAAGGATGACTCATAGCAATATATTCACCAGATATGCCTTGTACTTTATCAATTCATTCAATCGATCAACCACGTAGAAGAAACCGTCATAATCAAAATAATACAAGTGTCTACTATCTTCGCTTCCATAATTTGTAGCCAATTTCCCCACTTAACTTATTATTGCGGACCGGACCGGACCAAGGGATTTGGGATTTTTTTCCCGAATCCCAGAACCGGTCATTTTGGAGACCTGGACCAGACCTGGACCGGGACTGGACCGAACATTTCGGTCCGGTCTCGGTTTCTCCCACCAATTTTTATTTTTATTTTATTATTATTTTTTTTAATTGCAATAAATCTGATAAACTAAATTAAGCATCCTCAACCGAGAAGGTAAATTGATTAATCAAAAACGAAATAAAATTTGAACTCAATGAATGAAGGACTAAAATCGGAAATAAGTTACAGCATTAACTGTTAGGATTAGACGCCCTAATCCACCTGTAACGAACGATCAAAAAATATCGAAAAAGAAAATCGAGAAAATAATGGACACCGAATTTTACGTGGAAACCCTAGAAAGGGAAAAAACCACGGGCAGAGGAGAGAATCACTAATATCAATTCGGTACAATGAGTTTTATGATTCAAGCATCAATATATAGAGAAAACATAAAACCCTAATATTGATATACAGGCCCAACCCGGCCCACTAGAATTCGGGTAACACCAAATTCTAACAAACTCCACCTTGACACGAATTCCACATGAGAGATCCAACGGGCTACTCGGTCCAATCCAAAGCGAATCCAGAATACTGAACTCTGACAATCTCTACCTTCAACGAAATTCTGGTGCAAGGAAACAAATCTGCAAAACTCTATTAAAAAAGCTCCTCTACCACAAAGGCCCCAGATGGGCCAACTCAGCATCCGATACCGTTCAAGTTTAAGCCCCGCTTAAACTTGACAGACTTACCTAAGAATAAATCGCATCTCCTCCTCCATGGTATCACTGAACTATCAGGGTTGTCGCAACGAACTGCCTCTGAACATGTTAAAGACTCCACACAGGAATCATTACCCTCGAACACATTCAATGCATAACCCACAGTTTCATCATATCGTCCCGAAGTTTTAACCTTCCACTTGGTTCTGTCTTTGACGATATCATTCTGACGTGAAACTGAAACTGATGACTGAACATCTGTAATAGGCTGACTCACCGGCTCTGATGTACCCACAGATCCCAATTTGAACTTCACCTGAGAACCTGACTTCTTCCGAGTCTTCTCAACCTTTCTCTTAGAAGATGAGTTCACAAACTTTGCAGCCTTTTTACCCATCACATTGACGGTGGAACCCGCGATCTTTGCATGCATCACATATAATGAGGAGCATTTTTCTCCTCTCGCCACAATTAATGAACCTCTGGTAAGCTTCCATTTTCCATCACGAAAGGTGTTGCCAAACCCTTCGTCGTCGAGCTTGCCAGTTGAGACCAAATTCTTGCGGATATCCGGGATGTGCTTCACACCTCTCAAAACCAAGGTGTTGTCGATGTTGGCCTCCAAACACACATCTCCCATACCAATGGCTTTTGCAATGCCACCATTTCTCATCCTTACACTTCCAAAGTCACCCGAAGTGTAGGATGTAAAGAAATCTCTCCACGAAGTGGCATGTATTGAAGTTCCACTATCGATCACCCAACTCGTATCTTGGCAATCAGAATTTACAACATCCTCGTTGTACACACTAAAGGACTCCTCGGTGGCTGTATCTGCCTCCTCATCTGTGTTACCCTCTTCGAACATCTTTTCATTTCCTTTGGCATTCAGATTCTCCCGAAGAAACTTGTAACAAAATCTCTTTGTGTCCTTTCTTGCCACAATGATAACACTCAAAGTTTGCGTGTTTTCCGGACTTCCTTTGACTTCGATTTCTATTGCCCAGACCTTTACCTTGATTTCTGCCCCTATTTTCAACATTTAGAGTTGAACCTGTCGATGTTTCACCAGAATCAATCCTACGAACCTCCTCAGCAAGAATTCGATCCCTCACATCGGTAAATACAAGTTTAGCACTTCCAACTGAGTTACTAATTGCAGCTCTCATAGGCTGTCAACTATTCGGTAGAAACGCCAACAAAATTAGGGCACGAACCTCATCCTCAAAATCAATATCCACAGATAGCAATTGATTCACAATAGTATTGAACTCATTCAGATGCGCTGTGACAGAAGTACCATCAATCATCTTCAGATTAAAAAGCTTCTTCATAAGAAATACCTTATTATTCGTAGATGGTTTCTCGTACATATCAGACAGAGCCTTCATCAGACTCGCGGTGGTCTTCTCCTTCGCCACGTTGTGAGCAACACTTTTGGCCAGCGTCAATCGGACGACTCCCTAAACTTTTCTATCAAGGAGATTCCATTCACCGTCTTCCATCTTCTCTGGCTTCGCAATCAGAGGAAGATGAAGATCTTTCCCGTACAAGTAATCTTCGATTTGCATTCTCCAGAATACGAAATATGTCCCATCGAATTTTTCAATACTAGGTCCTGTGCTATCCTCACCTGCCATTGTTATAAAAACAATGCCCAAAAATTGATATTTCTAGATCAATTATTCAACCCCAATAATCAATCTCCACAATATCAATAAACCTGCCAAATAAATTTTTCGAGCCCGAAAATATCTGAATCAATAACTTTGCCCAAATATTTTCCTAAAAATTGCTCCATTTTAAAATCAGAATAAATCCTGCAAAATTTTCTGAACCAACAGAAATCGCCCAACAAACCGATAGTTTTCCGATTAATTATTCAACCTAATAATTAATCATAGATGAATCACCCAAAACACATATTTTTATCCCCAAAATATCACAAAATTCTACTGTCAGACTGAAAAATAAATTCAGCGAGTTCTTGAGAATTTTTTCAACAGAAAATTCCACAGTTTCTGTTCGCACACTGTTCACACAGTATCAATCTCGCCAACAGAATTCCACGACTCAGAAATTCCAAATAAATTCTGAAATCCGTAACTTTAATCACCAAAATTTCATCCCAAGAAATTCAATAACCAGAACGCTCAAAAGTTCCAAGAAGCAAATCCTGGAATGTGAAAAATTCCAATTTTGAAATAGATCTCCAGCAAACACAAAACTGCTCTACGATTGAACTCAGATCAGAGCTTGGATCGGCGGCGAGTGGCTCTGTTCTTCTTCACTAGCGACTGACGTTGTTCAACGGCGACAAGAGCTGGTCGGCGGTGGGTTCTCGACAGCAAGGCAGCAACGGCGCTCGGCTGTTCACGCGGCGGTTCTGCGAACAGGTGGACAGCGCTTCTCCTCTCTCGGCGTGTTCTGTCAGTCGGCGCGCGCGGCGTGCGAGCTTCTTCGCTGTTCTTCGCAGACGGCGGCGGCAGGCGGCGGTAAGCGGCGGCTCTTCTTTCGTCAGACGGCGGCGACGATCGCGGCTATCCCTCTCCTCGGCTCGGGCACTCTCGCTTCTCTGTTTCGTCGCGTCGAGCAAAAACAACAGTTCTGTTGTTTTTCCTTTCTGTCGAAGAACAACAGAACAAAACACAAGAAAAAACCAACTTTTTCTTTCTTTTTTTCTTCTTTTTTTTTTATTTCCAATTTCTTCTTCCAATAAATATTTGCAAAATTCCAATAACCGAAATTACAAACCTCAAGAAACGTTTGATACCCTTCGAAGAATCAAAACTTGATTTTCGAAAACCACTTTAACCTGAATCTCTGATACCAGTTGTTAGGATTAGACGCTCTAATCCACCTGTAACGAACGATCAGAAAATATCGAAAAAGAAAATCGAGAAAATAATGGACACCGAATTTTACGTGGAAACCCTAGAAAGAGAAAAAACCACGGGCAGAGGAGAGAATTACTAATATCAATTCGGTACAATGAGTTTTGTGATTCAAGCATTAATATATAGAGAAAACATAAAACCCTAATATTGATATACAGGCCCGACCCGGCCCACTAGAATTCGGGTTACACCAAATTCTAACATTAACACCTTCGTTGATATCAAACTCGTCGAACTCATCATAGTCTTCGAACAGGTCCATCTTTACGACTTCAGTAGCCGCCTTAGGTTTGATTTCCATTCCTAAGCTCAAACTATGACCTAATATGCAAGAAACCCAAAACAAACTCACCCTCGTGTTAAAAAGTAAAAGTCCACAAATTACAACTGAGGAGCAGATTGTCTACAAGAAACCAATTCGGTCAAACAGAACATCTATAAAAAAAAAGGGGGAAATCCCCCGATCAAAGATTTTGGGACAAATTAAGAGAAAACCCTAGAAGGACAAACATAATTAATCAAGGGAAAATCAAATGAAGAATGTTTATAAGCATGAAATGCGTGAATCAGAGCTATGAACTTACAAAAACACAGAAATTCGAAGAAAGTGGGGATCGATTGATGATGACCCTCGACTGCGTGTGCGTGAGGCAGGCAGGCAGCACAGTGCGCAGGGGCTGAAAGACGAACACTGGGGAGTGAGGAGGCTGACTGACGGCCGACGGGACACGGAACTACGGAGTGAGGAGGCTGAGCGCAGGGGCTGAAGAACCTTCTTCGTTCTTCGACTTCAAGGTTCAAGCTTTCAGTTTGCACTTTGCTGTTTGCACTTTGCTGTTTGCACATCGCAGCAGCAGTTCGTTCTTCCGTTTTGCTCCTTTTTCATGTTATATATTAGCTCCACGTCAAACGTGAAAGGTAAGTGAATCTTTGATTTGAAATCAAGATTTAAATGTTTTCATTTTATTTTAGAGGTGGGAGAATGGAGAGGAAGGGCGGTATCCTCAGGTTCACCAACTGGCTTGTTGGCTTTTTTAACTTGATTTTGTTATTTTAAAACTAGCACCTCAGATTCAAGCCTGCAAGCCGACATCTGACCACCAAAACGTGGGTGGGCTAGACTGGCTGTTAGAGTATGACTATTTGTTACACTATAGTTGAGTTTTAGTTTTTGTTACAATATAGTTGAGGTTTAGTTTTCTCTTCTCTCGATGCTCATCATAGTTGCTGTACACATATATATAGGGGAAACATTTTTTTCTTAAAAATTGAATGAGAGTTATTTTCAACTTTTGCCGCCTTCATCACAGTCTTCTTCTTCATCATCTTCTTCCTCTGCTAAACCTGGAAAACCAGTAAATCCAACTTGGTATCAGAGCACAGATGACGTCTCCCAGTTCGACAATACCCTCCCTTTCTTCACCTCCTCCTTCGTCTACTTCTCTGCCTCCATTTCCCACCACAAACCAAGTATTAAACATCAAACTCCACAATACAAATTACCTCTTTTGGAAGGCGCAATTGCTCAACATTGTCATTGCCAATGGACTCGAATCTATTTTGGATGGCACTTTCTCTCAACCCCCACAGTTTCTGGATAACCTTTCAGCCCAAATTAATCCCGAGTTCACTACTTGGTAGCGCTTCAATCGCCTCCTGATGAGCTGGATTTTCTCCTCCGTATCGGAAGAACTTCTTCCGATCATTATCTCCTTCTCCACTGCTGCTGACATGTGGAACGCCCTGGCTCGTCGTTTTGCATCATCATCCCTCGCTCGGATCACAGAGCTACGCGGCCAGCTCCATTCTCTTTCGAAAGACGGTCTCTCTGTTTCGCAATACACTCAGAAACTTACCTCCATCTGCAACACCCTTGCCGCCATTGGTCACCCCGTACCTCTCAGCGACCAAGTGATTTATCTTTTAGGCGGCCTTGGCAGCGATTACAATTCCTTCGTCACTGCCATTACAAATCGCACCGACGAGCCCTCTATGGAAGAGATTTACAGCTTGCTGCAAAGTTTCGAGTTTCGTCTGGAGAAACAGAATCTTGCTACCTCCCTTCAAATGCCTCACTCCGCTCAAGCTCTCGCCGTCGCTCAGCAATCTTGCTGATCGGCGGCTTTCCCTCGGCCTTTTGGAGTTCCAGGTTTGCGCCCTCCTCTGTCTCTGCATCAGTATCCAACCGGGGTTGGTTCTCCATCGCTGCCTCCACCTGTTTGGCGACCAAACCGGCCCAACCACAAATCTAACCGGCCCAAATGCCAGATCTGCCAAAAGTCGGGCCACTCAGCTTCAACCTATTTTCATCGCTTCAACCATTCATACTCCTCTGGCCCAACAACTTTAACCCACCCAACCACTTTCTCAGCCCACCCTCCTTCAGCTTATCTAGCCAGCCCAAATTATTACCCTCAAACCAACCCAACCCAATATTCCCCTCTTTACTTACCCGACCCAGTTCCTTATAACCCGACTCCTCTGCACCACCCGACCCACCCACTCACCCCTTCTTCTTCCCTGATTCACGTTCCAGACACTCCCCTGCCCTCCGATTTCCCTGCACCATCGCGAGCTCTCTCCGCCGGTCTCCTTCCCACGCCGCCGGCTTCTGCTCCGTGGATTCTCGATTCCGGGGCTACCCACCATTTCTCTCCAATCCCGGCCACTCATCCCAACCCTCAGTCGTCCAGTGGCCCGAATTTTGCCGTCACCACCGATGGTAAGTCTACTCCGATCTCTCACCTTAGTTCTGCTTTAATTCACACTCTTGTCCGTTCTCTTCATTTAAATTCTATTTGTCATACTCCTGGTTTTTCCCACAATCTGCTGAGTGTTCAAAAATTATGTTGTGATAATCCTGTCATTGTTGAATTTGATTCCCACTCTTTTTGTGTTAAGGATCGGACTTCTCGCCAAGTTCTTCTCCGGGGTTCGGTTATTGATGGCCTGTATCACCTCCCTGTGCTCTCTGTTGCTCGCTCCCTTTCTGCCTCTCTGCCGAGCTCAGAGCCCACTTCTCCTCTGCTGTGCTCCCAGCCTTCTTCCACCCAACTGTGGCATTCCAGATTGGGTCATCCTTCTATGTCTATTTTGCAACGTGTAATGAATATTTGTAATATTCCTTTTGTACACAATGAAATGCCAACCTTTTGTACTCCTTGTCAAATGAGTAAATCTCATAGATTGCCTTTTTCTAATTCTGAATCTCATTCAAATTTTCCGTTTGAGCTTGTGCATACTGATGTGTGGGGTCCATCCCCTTTTCCTTCCTTTACTGGCGATCGATATTTCCTTTTATTCGTGGAAGATTGTACTCGTTTTACTTGGATGTTTCCTTTAAAATTAAAAAGTGATGTCCGTCTTACTTTCGTTCACTTCCATCGCTATGTTCAAACACAATTCGGTTATTCTATTAAGGTCGTTCAATCTGACTGGGGTGGGGAGTTTCAATCCCTCTCTCCTCTTTTTAAATCTCTTGGCATTCATCATCGTCTCTCTTGTCTGTATACTCCAAATCAAAATGGTCGTGTCGAGCAAAAAAACCGCCACATTGTTGAAACAGGTCTCGCTCTTCTCTTCCATTCTTCTGTTCCTCATAAATTCTGGCCATATGCCTTTTCTACTGCTACTCGCCTCATAAATCTCCTTCCTACGCCCATTCTAAAAAACAAATCACCTTTCGAATGTCTGAACAATTCTCTTCCCGATTACGCGTCTCTACGTGTTTTTGGTTGCTTGTGTTTTCCTTTTCTTCGTCCCTATAATCAAAACAAACTCCAGCCTCTCTCACTTCCGTGTGTGTTCTTGGGCCTTAGTCCAAATCACAAGGGTTATCTTTGTCTTGAACCTCGATCCCACAAACTATACATCTCTCGTCACGTTATTTTTGACGAATCTACTTTTCCCTTCTCTTCTCTACATTCACCTTCCTCTCCTCCTCCTTCTTTTTCCTTTCCCATAACCCTCACTTCCCCATCACTCCCACCACATTTTTCTACTGCTTCTCCCTCATTCCCTCCTTCACATTCTCCACATCCACCCATCCTACCCCTTTCCCCACCTTCCTCTTCTCCTCACCCATCACTGCCCATTTCCCCACCTTCCCTTTCTCCTAACCCAACTTCCATTCCTACCTCGCCTCCTCCTCCTCCAACAAACACTCACCCAATGCGCACCAGAGCCAAAGCCGGTATCTTTAAGCCCAAAGCCTTCTCTGTAGAAACCACTTTTGAACCTAAAACTTTTAACCAAGCCTCCAAACACCCTCACTGGTTGGCTGCTATGCATGAGGAAATGATGGCTCTATCTGCTAACTCCACTTGGACCTTGGTTTCTCCTCCACCTTCCGGTGTCAAAATTATTGGCTGTAAGTGGGTTTTTAAAACCAAACTCAACTCTAATGGCACGGTCAACAGATACAAAGCTCGTTTAGTGGCCAAGGGCTATGATCAAACCGAAGCCATTGACTATGAGGAAACCTTCAGTCCAGTCGTGAAACCTGCATCCATCCGTACCACTCTTGCCTTAGCCATTTCCTATGGCTGGACCATCAAACAACTGGATGTAAGTAATGCCTTTCTACATGGTGATTTGACTGAGACAGTGTTTATGCAGCAACCTCCAGGCTTTGTGAGTTCCTCTAATCCATCCGCTGTATGTCACCTACACAAAGCTCTTTATGGCTTGAAACAATCTCCTCGGGCCTGGTATACGAAGTTATACACTGCTCTCCTCGATTGGGGTTTCATTGCTTCCAAGTCAGACGCTTCTCTATTCATTCGTCGGCAGTCCACCTCCATTATTATTATGCTGGTTTATGTTGACGACATCATCCTCACGGGTAACTCGGTTTCTCTCCTTGACCAGCTCCTCTTGTACTTAAATTCAAAATTTAAGGTGCGTGATCTTGGTCCATTATCATTTTTTCTTGGGATATCTGTCACTCACACTTCTACAGGGATGAGTTTCTCACAGTCCCGATATATTCATGAAATCTTGCACCGTGCTAATATGGTCTCCTGCAAACCCCTTCCTACCCCGATGGTTGCCGGTCCTACTCTTTCAAAGAATTCTGGTATTCCTTTACGTGACGGTTCTCTTTATCGCAGTATTGTTGGAAGTCTCCAATACTGTTGCCTTACACGGCCTGATATTGCCTTTGCTGTCAACAAGGTTTCTCAGTTCATGCACTCCCCCTCAGATGTACATTGGCAGGCAGTCAAACGGATTTTACGGTATCTCCAAGGCACTTCCTCTTTGGGTATCTCTTTCTCTCCCTCTCCTGCCTCCAATCTGGTATGCTATATTGATGCTGATTGGGCTTCTTGTCCCGACGACCGTAAGAGCACGAGTGGTTTCTGTATATTCTTGGGCTCCAATCTCATCTCTTGGTCTTCCACCAAACAGAAAACTGTCTCCCGGTCGAGTACCGAATCCGAATATCGCAGTGTCGCTAATGGTGCCGCAGAACTCTTGTGGCTTCAGTCTCTCCTCCACGAATTGGGTTTTCCCCCTCCTGAGGTGCCTCTCATTTTATGTGATAATCTCAGTGCGACATACCTCGCTTCCAATTCAGTTCTCTATTCGAAATCAAAACATGTTGAGATTGATTTTCACTTTGTGCGTGACAAAGTTCTTCACAAGACATTAGCGGTGAAATTCACGCCTTCCAATCATCAATTAGCTGATGCGTTCACCAAGCCGCTTCCCCCTTCCACTTTCTCTACTTTTCTTTCCAAGATCTTCAGCCTCCGGCCTTGATCTTGAGGGGGGATGTTAGAGTATGACTATTTGTTACACTATAGTTGAGTTTTAGTTTTTGTTACAATATAGTTGAGGTTTAGTTTTCTCTTCTCTCGATGCTCATCATAGTTGCTGTACACATATATATAGGGGAAACATTTTTTTCTTAAAAATTGAATGAGAGTTATTTTCAACTTTTGCCGCCTTCATCACAGTCTTCTTCTTCATCATCTTCTTCCTCTGCTAAACCTGGAAAACCAGTAAATCCAACTCTGGCCTAATCAAAGCCTATATAAAATGAGTATCGTTAAATATGTACTTTTAGTTTTACCTTTTATTACTTTCACTATGGTTAGTCAAATTTTGGTAAACAGTAGTGATAAATCATAAAAAAATTAAAATAATTTATGATGAATACTCTAATAACAATGAAATTGAAAATATAAGTTTAATAAAGTAAAATTAGAATATAAAGTCATATGAAATATAATTCTAAGTTAATATTAAAGAAAAAGAGTATTAATCACTTTTCTTTTGTAAGCACATTAACTTGACTTGGCAAAGTTAAGGTCTTTTTATTCCAAAAAAACATATAAGACATACAACGGAATTGATCTGTGAAATTGCTAATATTCAAAGTGACCCTTTCAGTGTCATGTTTGTTATTCATTGTTTTTTTTTCGTATTTATTGTCCTTTGCAAGATGAATTGAAAGCTAGTAGGGGAAAGTGTTTTGTCAATGATAAAGAAAATAAATTATAGTTTCTTAATTTTTTAAATTTACTTAATTTATAATAAAGCCGCAGTGTTTTTGGGTTATTTGTTCTTTAAATAGCCGCAGGCGTTTTTTTTTTTTTTTGTTTTTTGTTTTTAATTTATATGCTAAAATAATAATTTTCATAGCCTATAAATACCATACAATGCACGCGTCACTTCCTCACCAACTATCCCGACTCTCAGTTGTCATTTCTATCGACGCTGAATTATTGACTCTCAAGTTGCACCTCAATTCTTAAGCCTCTACACTCATCATAACTCTCGGGACTCACTTTTTTTCATTGCTTTACATCATTTTCTTTAATTTTCTTTTGTTAGATTTATTAAATTATATAACATGACAAATTTAGATGACATGAGTGATAGTAATTTGATGGAATCAATTAGATGTCCTTCAAATATTAGTATTAATGAATCATCTAGTAATAAATTTCATGAATTAGATGTGCGTAAAGTGTTTTGAGAAAGTAAAAGTAACATTATCTAATGAAAAAAAAAGAGCAAAATTTATAAATTATAACACATTATTTAGAATCAAAAATCTTAAATGTCATGTATTAATGTAGAATTTCATTTTTTATAGTTGAATCCCCTCACAAGGAAATTGTAATTGGTAATGCTATTTTAGATGAACTTAAAAAATAGAACATTTTTACTAAAATATTTTTCTGAACTTTAGCTAATGCTAGTATAATGATGTGTTCAATTTTTAAATCCTTATGTTAATTTGTAATGCAACATCCGGTAATTTGGCCATGTAATCATTCCACGAATTATTAAGCGGGATTAATTTGATATTAATACAATCAATGTTTTAGTGAAAATTGTCGATGTGTTTGATTGAATGAGAGAGAGGTTCGTGAAACCGAGTCGACGAACTAAATAACAATTTAGTTAGAAAATCAATGGAAGGGTATTATGGGAAAGCAATTAAGGTTGGTGGGAGGAAGCCAATGAATGATTGTCAAGTGTCCAAGCTTGTGGAAGAAGACAAGCTTTCTCTTTCTCTTTTTCTCTTCTATGTTTTTCTCTTTCACGCAAAACAGACAACCTCCTCTCCACGCCGGCGATTTTCAACATCTGTTTCTCTTCTGTTTTCTCCTATTTTCCCGTTACAGGTAATCATCTACCATAGTTAACGAGTTCGGACAAGTTAAACGTCAGTTTCTTGAAGTTTTAGGGTTAAGGTTTTGGAGAAAACTTGTTGTTTTGTACGAAAACACGTTAGTTTGTTTTTTAAAGGTTTGAATGGAGTTTAGAGCATATCCTACTAAGTTATTAGCTAGCACTTTTGCAACTCAGTTTATATTTTTTTTTTTAACGTGTATATTATAGGTTCGTGACTCGCCGTGGCAACACGAACAAAGCTTGCAACTCTACAGACATCAGGTAAGTTCATGCGTATAAGTTGGCCCTTAAGGCCCTACAGCACGGAGATACTAAGTTTTTGGTTGTCGGGTAGTTAGGTGGTAGGTTAAGTTCTAAGTTGAATGAGTTTGCTTTCTGTTTCGCTTGTTATTCTGTAGCCTGTTTAAGTTATGTTTAAGCACCGTAAATGTTAATGCATACACGTTTTCCTGAAAGTCATGTAAATGTTTTATGCACAAGGTTTGAAGTTAAGAAAGATAAAACCTGTAATGTAATGTACTGTTAAGTGTGGGACGAGAACTGACATCCTGTTCTGTTTTGTATACCTGTTAAGTGCCTGGTAGTGCACTTCTGTTGCGCCAGTTCCTCTATAAGCTTCACTTATACCTTCTGTGCACTTGACATAATGTAAAGTAATGTTCATGTATTTCAAACGTTCATGCATAACATATGCATCACTGCATTGTATGTTCTTACTGGGCTCTAGGTTCATAGTTGAACTCCCTGTTGTAGGTGCGGATCTCACGGATGAGGACTTTGTGCCACAGGCCGATGAGTAGGTGCTACTGGCGGGACGAGCTTGCGGGGGTTGGTTATGGCAGCTAGACATATTTTGATCCTGTGAGGGTAGTCTGGAAGTGTATGTCAAGTTTTGTATAGTTCTTGAAAATTTTGGATAATGTATAGGTTTGGTGTTGATGTTTTTTTTTTCTAAACCAGTTGAATATATATTTTGAAACATTCTGGAACTGCTTGGAGTCTTTTCCTTTACGTTGTTTATAGGTTGTTTCAGATTTCAGAGTCATCCATGTTGACTTATAGAGTGTTTAAGTCTAAATATATTTTTGATGATGTATTTGAATGTAATTTGATTATGTTTAATATATGAGAATAATAAGTTATACATATGAGAATTTTCTGTTGGAAATGCCCTTGGAAAGAGTATTTTAGTTGTTTAAATTATTTGGTTTAGTGTTCAGGATTTAATAGTTAAACAGGGCTGAAAACTGTTAAATATTCTACATCTTCCGATGGCCTTTCAAAGAAAAGATTACTTCTGCCGGTAGTTAAACGACAAAACAAGCTACACATACCTCTGAAGAGTTCCACCGATAGTGGCTCAGCACTCTTAAAGCTTACATGTACCGATGATATTTCAAGAAAGGCTTCTACCGATAGCGGTCCAGCTTTTTAAAGAAACATATACCGATGGCGGTTCAGCATTATAATGTTACTTCTGCCGATACCGGTTCAATCAATGTAATGTCGCATCTGCCGATGGCGTTTCAAGTTACATCTGCCGATGGCATTTCAAGATACATCTGCCGATGGAGTTTTAAGATGCTTCTGCCGATGAAATTTTAAGATGCTTCTGCCGATTGTTTTTTTAAAGATACTTCAACCAATAGTATTTTAAAAACTTCCACTGGTGATCTTCCGCCAGAATTCAAAATACCGCGAAGCTACAGTGACGTCGTCCAAAGCCTTAACTCCAGATCATTAATGGCCGACGAGCGAAAGCGACTCCAGAACGCAACGACTAGCTGTCTAAGTACGGAAGGTTCTCCAACGGTAGTATATTTCCTTATCCAGTAAGAAGCATTCAATGAAGATAGCCGATTAGCAGACAGAGTATTTAAGCAAAGAAGATAGCTCGAACAAATAACTTTTGCAAAAATTCATTTCTGAGCCCTAACGAGCAAAATTTTCATACTCTGTATTTTCATCTACTCTTCTCGAATCCTGAACTTGAGATTTAATCTTTGAGGGAGAGTAGTTTGTTCTGATTTTTACAAACTCACATTTCTGTAAAGGCAGTGGATTGTCGCCCGTGAAGAGCAATCCAGAATCTATGTAAGGCAGTAGATCGACGCTCGGAAGTTCGATCTTGTTTTCTCGTGAGGAAAAGTTTAAGGATCTTCAAGGGAGAAACCTTGAAGCGTGGATGTAGGCAGGTTTTGGCCGAACCACGTAAAAACTCGTGTGTTGGATTTTCTCACTCTCTCCTTTATTTTTATTGTTTTATTGTTTGCCGTTAGATTAAAAAAATTCAAAAAGGTCTAATTCACCCTTCTCTTAGACAATCTCGATCCTACAATCCATGTAGTTAGATTTCTGAACTTCTGTCATGCTTTCAAGCATGTTTTAAAATTTTGTTTTGAATCGGGTTCTGGGGGTTTAAAGCTTTCTGTGTCAAATAAAGTAAATTGTCAAACAGAGAGGTAGCCGATCGATCGCCTGGGGTAACCGATCGATCGGCGGTGTTTATATGCCTTTCGAGTTATTTCTAAGTCTCTCTGTTCCATTCTGTCGAATTTGTCGACCGAATGATGTAGAAATTAATTCCAGAGACTTAGTCTGTCGACCAAGGTTAAGTGTTATCGTCTAAAGTTGTGGGCGATAACGTCGTCCAAATCTGTCGTCCAAACCTGTCGACCATTTCTGTCGTCCAAACTTGTCGTCCAAATATGTTGTCCAAACCTATCGACTATTTCTGTCGTCCAAAACTTGTTGTCCAAACCTGTTGTCCAAGGTCACTTTGTCCGAAACTCAGTCTTACCACTCTTTTACACTTCGACCGATTTCATCATGAGGTCCCTTCGACCGATTTCATCCCGAGGTCACTTCGATCGATTTTGCTGTGAGTCATAGCTCTTTAAGTGCTGTGTCTTGTCGACTGAAAACCCTGCTTTATTGTTTTAAAACATTCATCCACACTGTCCTCTAAAACTGTCATCCACTGTAGTCTTCCACTGTATGTCTGTCGTCCATTCCGTCTTCTGTTTCTGTCGTCCATTCTGCCTTCTGTTTCTGTCGTCCATTTTGCCTTCTGTTTCTGTAGTCTGATTTTAATTGTCATCCAGTTTTAAATATGTCTCCAAGTCTTCAATCCCAGAGATAGTTTATACTCTGTGTAAAGTTTTAAAAGTTCAAAAAAAAAAATGTCACGTTTTAAATGTCTGAAGTGAGGCTTTTCGACCCCGATCGAATCTGGGGTCGTCACATGTAAAGCCATATGAAAAAAAGAGAAAAATTTATAAATTATAACACATTATTTAGAATCAAAAATCTTAAATGTCATTGACTAATGTGTTGTCGTATACATAATATTGATGTTAGACAATATATACAATTAGATAAAGATAAAGAAAGTAACTTGTCGACTTTTAAATATGATAAAGATAATCGTAAAACAAAATTAGTTGATGATATGATTAGAGTCGAACTTCTATTTATTTTTATTAAAAATCATGATCTACTATAAAACGTGTCGGATCGATTTAACTTGGGGGAGGGGGTGTGATGAATTAGTTTTTTTCCAACTTTTTGGTGTGATTAATTTTTTTTTTTTGTTTATTATCTCAAGTTATATATTTGTTCTATTAATTAGATGAAATAATTCTGACATAGAAGCAAGCCAATAAAATAAAGAGATAAGAAAAAAAAAAAAAAATAGTAAACAAATTCGTTAACGTAGTTTGGTCAAATTGTGTACATCCGTGCTCCGAGGCTCTTCGAAGATTCCTTTCCCAAAAACTCTTTCAGTTACAAGTGATGAAATTTTCAAGTGTCAATCAAATCTTACAATTATTATAGGACGTCACTTTTCTTCTTTATTCAACTTGCAAATTTCAATTGAACCTATTTGACTCTTCAAGGCGTTAGCCTTTTTGTTTCCACATTGAATAAGAAGTTGAGATAAATGTTTAAGTACAATGAGCTAACTCTTTTAAGACGCAGAATTTCAAGTTTAGAAAGATTAAATGTTGGGTTTTGATTTAAGATTGAATGCTCAAATAATCGCAAATGAACGGATAACACTTGCGTAAAAATCTCTATTGGTAAGTTGTACATCGAAGAGTGATTCTATTTATAGACATCTTTAAATCTTTGAGCTCAAGTTGACTACATGTATTAAATGGTTGACCTTGATGCTTCATATTTTTGCACTCCAGTCCACCACCAGCTCACTCTAGTGTATCGTCTCATTTGACCTTATCAGCATATTTTGTAAAACTTGACGCCTTCCCGAGATTTTCAGGATGACCATAATTCTTTCCAATCTACCACCCTGGTCTACCTTTCCATGGCATGGTCGGCCTCTTTAGGAGTTCTTCAAAAATAGATGCTCACGGGAGGTTTTCCCTCACATCTTGGACAGGTCGACTGCTCATCCATCTTTTCTTTTTATTAATTTCGTATAAGTCATATGAACTTGGGTATTGATTACAAGGATTTAATAAAATCCGTTAAAACTTCCAAATACCCACTTTTCATGGTATTTCTAATGAGAATATATATAGAGACGTTATGAAAAAGTTTAAAACTAACATCCGTCATTGAATTTTTTATTTTTATTTGGATATGATGGTGGTAGAATATGTGTAACATCCCATAAGTGAACATCTTGTAATCAAATGAGTTTATATCTTTGACAACACATTATATTGATGAAAAAGAAATTTATAAAAACGAAGAATTTCATTTTATTTTTTTATGGTTGAATCCCCTCACAAGGAGATTGTAATTGGTAATGCTATTTTTGATGAACTTAAAAAATAGAACACTTTACCTAAAATATTTTCTTAACTTTAGCTAATGCTAGTATAATGTGTGAGCAATTTTTAAAATCCTTATGTTACTCTTTCTTTAAACTATATATATATATATATATATATATATATCTATATATCATAATTAAATTATTCAAATAAATATAATCATCATCAAAACAATTAAACAAACAAAAAGAGACGTTATGAAAAAGTTTAAAACTAACATCCGTCATTGAATTTTTTATTTTTATTTTGGATATGATGGTGGTAGAATATGTGTAACATCCCATAAGTGAACATCTTGTAATCAAATGAGTTTATATCTTTGACAACACATTATATTGATGAAAAAGAAATTTATAAAAACGAAGAATTTCATTTTATTTTTTTATGGTTGAATCCCCTCACAAGGAGATTGTAATTGGTAATGCTATTTTTGATGAACTTAAAAAATAGAACACTTTACCTAAAATATTTTTCTTAACTTTAGCTAATGCTAGTATAATGATGTGAGCAATTTTTAAATCCTTATGTTACTCTTTCTTTAAATTTACTTCATAAGGAGAGGAAGAGGAGGATAAAATCTTTTCTCATTAAGAAATGTGGCAAAATCGCCGGAAGAACCATTAGAAATCTCATGTTCCACCACCATCACCACTACCTGATCCCCACCCAATACGAATTCAGCCACAACAATAGCCCTACCTATCCACTCAAGAAAGTGGTGGCCCCTACCCCTCTAGAAAACGCCGCCACCTCCCCCACCACAATCACAGCTTCTTCACTTCAACTCATTCGCCGGCAACCTTTGAAGACGATGCCGTTAAATAGCAACTCTCAAAAAAATTAAATGAGAAACCCATTAAATAGCTCTCACACTTCTCAAATCAAAAGAAGTTTTTACTATACAGACATAAATTCTATTCATCCGTATACATAAAATCCAAAATCTCTATGCAAAAATTCGAACAAAAGATAACAAACCATTAATACAGAAAAAAAAAAAAAATCTATTTTTACTGGTTAGTAAGACAAACGCAAAAAATCTTAGATTTTGCAAGAGCTACTGAGTTCATAGCTGCTAAAGTACAAAAAAAGGAAAAAAGGTAAGGGGAAATAAAGTAAATGACAAATTTGCCGAAAACAAAAACAACAAAAGCGAAAGAAAAAAATTTTTAAATCATATCGTACTGATATTAATGTTGGTTGTTTTCAGCAAGATTTACGGATTTTGCTGAAGTTATCGCCTTGCAGGAAGTCTCTTTGATGGAAGGAGAGAAAAAGTTTGAGAAGAAAAATAGTGAGAGGTCCCCTAAGTTAAGCCTAACTCTCATTTAGAAATACATTCTCGTATTGAGAGTGTAAAGGTTTAGAAACAACTAATTTCGGAGATAAAGTAGTCTCAGTTTTCAAACATCAATGGCTATACGTAAAATTCCATTTTCCTCGATTAGATCTAAATGCTTTATATTTCGGTTGGTTAAGCATGTTTAGATCGTTTAAGAATTTTAATATTTTGTATCAGAGCAAAATAATGTCTCTGTTTTGGTGTTTTTTGAAAACTAAGTTTGAAAAAAATTGATTTTTCAATCTTCCGATAAGTTGTTTTTGAAGCATAAAAAACATAATGAATCAATCGGAAAGTTTACTAAGAGTATTCTGCATAAACAATCGTCAAAAACGGTGTCCAAAATGATAAGAAACAATCGGGCTTCATGCGGGTATCCGCGCGAGTCGTAAATGGGTTGAGCTGACCCGGCTGGAGGTTCAAGACGACTCAGCCTACCCGTAGTTTCGGACAGTTTTGAGACTCCGCGTAGTTTGGATAGTTGAGAAACATGTTTGCAAATTTAAATGGAAAAGACCACTCTTCTATGAGTCAAATCCGGATCCATGGAATTTTGGGATGCGTGGGTGGCCACTCGGACAAAAATATTGTGTCAATTTGACGATTTATTGGTTATTTAGACATAACTAATTTAATACAGAAAATTAAATCTGTAAAATTGCATATTCTGGGGTTCAAACCAACGCCAACAGAAAGATAAATAGAGTGGTTTGCCAATGAACAAGAAGCAAATTTGTGTTCCATTTAGCTTTATTTAATGTTAATTCCATCTAGTATATTTAATATAAAAATTAAATCTGTAAAATATTTCCTCGTAAAATGAACAAGTGCTCTCTGCGTGAATGAAGAAGCATCTAACCCACTAGGCTGAAGACTCTTTCTATGAAATTAAGCTTGCTGAATACATTTATATATTTCATGAGTAATAAATTTAATCGGACCACGAATCGGAAACCGAACCAGACCTGCCCGAAGGTTTCTGTCCAGTTTCGATCAGTCCTCCAAGGTATTCGGTTCGGGATCGATCCTCCCACTAAAAATTTCGTCAGTTCAGTCCGGTCCACGATCCAAATCTTGAAAGCAGACCGAAAACAAGACCTTTCAAGTTCAGGCTTTTGATTTAGAGCTCGCGATGGTCACAGGTCACCCACTCTCTCAGAACTCAGAAGTTCAATTACTAGTTAGGGGACATTCATTCACTATCAGAACTCACAAAAGAAAACTCAATTCGTTTTTATCGTTCGACTTCGGTCACTCTTCAGTGCTTACTCTCGAAGTCAACCCTCACGCACTCAACACTACGCAACAACTTCAGCTCAGTGCTCAGTGCTCACTGCTCACTGCTCACTCTCAGCACACAGCCATGCACGCAGGCACACAGTAACGCTCAATCGCTGTCACCGTCGCCATCACCGTCAAAGCACTGCGCCTCTTAGTCTCTGCGGCCCGCACACTCCACCTTCGGCCAACACTCGACGGTAAGAGGCAAGAGGTGCGTTACTGTGTTTATTCATTATTGTTTGACTATTGCCGAATGACTTCAGCATGTTTATTTTTATATCTATGGGTTGATTTTGTTTATCATATCACTGAATAATTGTTTGTTGATTTGGGTTATTAATTTTTATACTGTAATGTGTTTAGTTTAAGTTGATAAATTTAGGTCAATTAATGTGTTAATCTGTTTATTCTTATTTGCTCCATGATAGGATGGATACTCTTCATATTGAAAATTTGCATGTGGAATCGGAAAAAACTAATTCTCTAGTTTGGATTCACTTCAGTAGGGTACCAAACACCGATTCAGCTAAACGTATTTATTGTGGGCAGATTTATGCATTACACCCGATGAAAAATGAGCTTTCTAGTTTAGTAAAGCATATTAAACTATACAAAAAGTTTCCACGAAATATAGACAGTAAGCAAAAAACTTTGATCTTTAAACCTAATGAGAGCAAGATTGCTGATATACCCATATTTACTATAATGACTGTTAGAGAATTTCTAACAAAGATGATTATCTTAGATGAATTACCACTTAAAGTGATAGAATGAATTGTTTTTAAGACATTTTGTCTGTATCTCAATCTCAAGTTTATTATGTCATCTAGAAGAACAATAAAAAGAAATATTCGAAACATATTTCAAAAAGAAAAAACCAAGTTGAAGGAGTGTTTTTTTACAACATCACAGAGAGTATGTTTGACCACTGACTCATAAACATCTATTCAAAATTTGAATTACATAGTTTAAAATTACTTGTAAAAGTAATTTGTCGCTTGACGTTTCTACTCGTTGGAACTCTATATATTTGATGTTGGCAAGCACTGAGAAGTATGAAACGACTTTTAAAAAATTAGCAAAGAATAATAGCTCTTTCTTGCATGAAATGAGAGTGGAAGGTTCACCCATATCTAAAGATTGGTCATGCATTCGAGAATACATAAAATTCTTAGAGACATTTCATACTATGACACTTAAAGTTTCTATTTCTCTGCATATTACATCGAATATATATGTAGGTGAAGTCTATAATTTGAAGATTACTATTGAGATATATGGTAACAGTGATAATTTAACGCTAAGAAGAATGACTAACGAGATGCTAAAGAAGTTTGATAAATATTGGGGATCTTTTGAAAAAATAAACATGCTTGTATATGTTACTGTTATTATTGATCCAAGTTGCAAAACAAAATTTTTACGACATTGTTTAGCCATTTTATTTGACAGTGAAAGAGCTGCACAATACACAAAGCAGATAGATGATGTAATTGAAAAGTTGTATACCGAATATAAAGGTGATACAACCAATGAAGACCAGACTCCAAATAGTAGCAACAGTCAACAAATGGCTCCAAAGTCAATGAGTTCCTTGGCGCAAGCTCATTCAACTGCAGTGTACTCTATCTTTCATGGACATGGCAATTCTTCTGAGAGAAGTGATAAAACTAATATGTTGGAGATTGATCTATATTTGTCTGAGAAGTTAGAGAATTTTTCAGACAGTTCTTACATATTATTTTGGTGGAAGAGAAACTCCAATAAGTATCGAGTTTTAAGTGCAATTGCAAAAGTGATTTCTACGGTGGCTTCAGAATCTGCTTTTAGTAGTGGTGGTCGTGTTCTTGATGCCTTTCGCAGTTCTCTAAGCCCTTAAAGTGTTGAATCTCTTATATACTTCCAAAGTTGGATTAAAACATTAAATTCTTTTAAAATTTCTACAAACATTAATGATGATTTCGAAGATAATACTATCACAACTATAGAAGAATGTTTGAACATTTTAATATTTTTTTTTTTTACATGTTTATCTCTAGTGATTAACTAATGCCTCCAATATTTTTGTATTTTGCAGATTCCGATGACCCTACCGACGAAAATTTTATAGAAGATGATACATCGATGACTTGACATGGTTGCAATTATTGACTTCATTTTAATGTTTATCTCTAATGGTTTGGAATTGATTGCTTGGAAGTTAGAATGAAATTGACAATTTAGTTAGATTTTGATACGAACTCCGCCGCCGTCGCCGCCGCCGACGAAACCTGTAAACAAGATGAGAATCACGACCGTTCTTAGACATGCCCGAATGGAAAAAAACCGCAACTCGTTACCTATATGGAGGTAGGAACCTTGGTATGAGGAGGACGCCACAATCGACTATGAGCTAAACTATATCAGCCCGAGTCCGAATCCCGATCAGCAGGATCCGAGAGCCAAGCCATCACTCAGGATGGTTAACGGAAAACGGTAAATGGGGACTACTTTTTTTTTTTGGCATTTAGAACATTACATACAGGAAGAAAACCCTTACGGGAACTGAAGGCTGGAAGACGTGAAAACAGGAAACAGAAGGCAGAAACCTATTGAAATCGGATTGCAAGAATGCATGGCAGAAAGGATTCAGAATACTTAAAACAGAATCAGAAGACATGTTAAATTTTGAACCACAGAAATAACAGACTAAAGAAAACAAGGAGACAGAAGTAAGTTAAAACTTTGAACATCTAAGATATTGGGCAAGGTTGACTTGAAGAGTGCAGCAAAACATGTGAGAAGAAAATGGTAAAAATAGGAAACAGAGATGGATGATAAAATAAACAGATAGAGAAATAAACAGACAGGAGTGGCAGGGAATTACTGGAAATATTGGCGGAAGACTTAGGCGGAAGACTTAGTTTAAAAAGCAGAATACTGTTGGGCGATAGATGAAATTAAACCGGAATGATGCTCAGAAATCAGAAGATGCAAACAGTGGATGACGTCATCAGAAGAGAAGATGACGTCAGACGGAAGATGCAGGCAGCAGATGGAATTGGAGGATGTAAACAGTGGGTGACGTCATCGGAAGAGAAGATGACGTCAGACAGAAGATGCAGGCAGCAGATGGAATCGGAGGATGTAAATAGTGGGTGACGTCATCGGAAGAGGAGATGACGTCAGACGGAAGACGCAGGCAACAGATGAAATCGGATGAGGTGATGACGTCAGCCGGAAGATGGATGACGTCAACCGAAAGATACAGACATTAAACGTAATCGGCAGAATAAAAACCTATGGCAGAACCACTGTTTGGCGGTAGATGTGAATAAGACAAAATGTGAACAGTATCAATCGGTAGACATAGTTTCAAAGGCAAAATTTACAACTTTTGAAAGGAAGACACACAGACAGAGAGTATAAAACAGAAACCCAAAAGTCTCAAATTCTCAAATTCTCAAACCACTTCAAAACATGGTTCTCGAGCACAACAAAAGGTATAATAGAAACTTAAGGATACAAAAAATATTCCAAACCATTTCAGAATACTTCAGAACTTAATCCAACTATCAAATACAGCACAAACAGAAGGCATGAAAGTTGTAGACCTTCAATACCCGATTCTAAACAAGGTTGTAGAACATACTTTACAATTGACAGATTCAAAGAAACAGACTACATGGATAGTCCTAAAACCAGAAGTTATCTATGCACAAACTAAAGAAAATATCCCCAACAATTTCCAGAACATTCAGAACATGAATTAAACTGTCAAATACAGTAGTTTTTGAAACTTAGGCATCAAAATCTGTGCATTGTTCTAAAATCTGAGGATCAGTACAGAACCTAACATATATTTGAAGAATTTCCAACACAGAAGTTTTAAATACATAAACAGAACATAGTTTAGAATTTCACTCTCTCAGTCGGGAATTTGTCTGACAGCCACAACCAACCTGAGAGCTCGAACCACCAGCCACCTATTCATCAGACTGAGGCACAAAGTCCTCATTTTCGGGTTCAGTACCTACATCAGGGAGTTCACCTATGAGTCTAAAACTCAGTAAGAACATATAAAATAATGCAGTGATGCATATGCTATGCATGAACTTTCAGAAATACAGTGACAGTACAGAACATTACGTTTCAGTGGCAGTGGGGTATAAGTGGGGCTTATAGGGGAACTGGCGAACAGTGGGTGCACTATCAGGCACAAACAGTTATACGGTACAGTACAGAAATAGATCTGGGGGCCAGTCCCCGTCCCACACTTAACCGATACATTTCAGTCAGATTTTATCTTGTTTAGTTTCAAACAGTGTACAGAAATCGGTTTTGCATGAACTTTCGGTGAAAACGTGTATGCATGAACATTTTCAATGTCTGAACTTACAATAGCAGACGACAGAAATAACAGAACATACTGTGAAGCAGAACACAGACAACTCAGAACATAAACTATAACGTTTATACCCAAAACAACCCGACAGAAATGAAACACCTAGTACCTCTGTGATGTAGGGCCTTAAGGGCCAACCTACGGTTATGAACTTACCTGTTATCCGCGATGCAGTTAGCTGGAAAGTCTCAGAAATGCACAGATCTGTAACATGCACGTAGAGAAATAAACAATGCTGCAAATTTTAACTAATAACTTGAAAGATTATGCAGTTAACCCCATTCAGACTTGTAGAAAACAACGAATGTGTTTCCATACAAGAACCGAGAGTTTTCTCCAAAATAACTTAACCTAAAACTTCAGCAAACTCATACTTTTACTTGTCCAAATTTGTTAGCATGAGTAGACGCTTACCTTTTTGCTGAAGGGAACAGAAGAAACAGGAGAAAACAAAGTGTTGATACTTTGTCACAATCGCCTGGACAAGAAGAACAGAGAGCAGTGGAAAGAAACAGATGAGAAGTGAGGGTTTCACGTAGGAGGAAGAACTTAGCTTCTTCAACAAGCTGCCACGTGTCACTCAACCATTGGTTTCCTCCCACCACCCTTAAATTCTTCCCCATTTACCCTGCCATTGGTTTTTAACCAATATAGTTTCCACAAATTGATTTTATGAATCACACACGTTCGATTGGAAACATTAGCAATTATTAAAAATACACATTGTATAAATATTCCCATTAATCTCGTTGAATAATTTAAGGAATATTTACATGGCAAAAATGTCGGGTGTTACATTCCACCCACCTTAACAGAAATTTTGTCCCCAAAATTTGCCTAAGTAAAGAGGTCCGGATATTGGGCCCTAACATCTTGTTGTCTTTCCCATGTGGCTTCCTCCACACCATGATTGCACCACAAAACCTTCACCAATGGGACTACCTTATTGCGTAACACCTTGAGTGAGGTATCCAGTATCTGTATGGGCCTTTCTTCATATGTCAGCGTTGGCATGATATCAAAGTCCACCTGTTTCACGATTTGAGTTGGATCTCGTACACATTTTCTCAGCATCGAAACATGGAAGACATTGTGAACTCCATCCATTGACGCTGGCAACTGTAGTCTGTAAGCCATGTTTCCCACACGCTTCAAAATGGAAAATGGGCCAACGAATCGTGGGCTGAGTTTCCCTTTCTTACCGAATCTCATTACTCCCTTGAAAGGTGACACTTTCAGGAATACTTCATCGCCCTCAGCGAACTCTAAGTCTCTTCTTTATGGTCCACATAACTCTTCTGTCGACTCTGAGCAATCTTTATTCGTTGTTTGATAGCAGCTATCACCTCGGACATCTACTGTAATATCTCAGGGCCGATAAGCTTAGTTTCTCCGACCTCATCCCAACACAATGGGATCTACATTTTCTGCCGTATAGAGCTTCATAAGGAGCCATGCCAATTATAGCCTGGTAACTATTGTTGTAAGCAAACTCCACGAGTGGCAAATATCTACTCCAAGGAGCATGAAATTCCAGCACGCACGACCTTAGCATATCTCCAGTGTTTGGATTGTTCTCTCAGATTGTCCGTCAGTCTGTGGATGAAATGCAGTGCTGAAATAAAACCTGGTGCCCAGGGAGCTTTGCAAGCTTTTCCAGAACCTCGATGTGAATCTAGGATCTCGATCAGTTAAAATCAACACTGGTACACCATGCAGCTTGACAATCTCACTAATGTATAGTTCTGCATACTGATCCATGGAAAATGTCGTCTTCACAGGTAGAAATGGGCCGACTTCGTCAATCTGTCCACTATGATCCATATGCTATTGTGGCCTTTAGCTGTTGTTCTTGGAAGGCCAACAACAAAGTCCATCGTTATGTTATCCCATTTCCATTTGGGGATCGGGAGAGGCTGAAGCATTCCACTTGGTCGTTGATGTTCAGCTTTGACTTGTTGACATAGCATGCACGACTCCACATATTTGGCCACTTCATTCTTCATATTCGGCCACCAGAAGTGAAGTTTCAAGTCCTGATATATCTTTGTGCTTCCAGGATGCACAGAGAAAGAAGATGAATGGGCTTCCGACAAGATGTGCTTCCGTAGCTCTTCGTCTTTCGGAACATACCATCTGTTTTTGAACCTCAGAATACCATCTCCCGAGTAACTGAAATCGGAAGAGGCCATAGGTAACTTGCTCACAATATTAGCCATCTCCTTTGAATTGGTCTTCTGGCTTCCTTAATTCGGTCCAGGATGGTGGGCCATAGCGTCAAGTTTGCTAGTATGGCCGACAGCCCAGAAACTATCTCTATATTGAACTTCTGTATCTCTGTCCTCAAAGGCATTGATACGGCCGACATAACTGGCTGCATAGTAGCGGGCATTCTGCTCAGTGCATCAGCTACCACGTTAGCCTTACCAGGATGGTACTTGATCTCAACATCGTAATCTTTTACAAATTCCAACCATCGTCTTTGTCTCATGTTTAGCTCTTTTTGAGTTAATATGTATTTTAAACTCTTGTGATCAGAAAACACCTACATGATTGTCCGTACAAGTGGTGTCTCCATACTTTCAGCGCAAATACGACTGCCGCTAGCTCGAGGTCATGTGTAGGATAGTTTTGTTCAGGTTCTTCAATTGTCTGGACGCGTATGCTACAATTTTCCCTTATTGCATTAATACACATCCCAAGCCAACCTTGGACGCATCACAGTATACGCTGAATTTGCCGTCTTCAATTGGCAATATTAATAGTGGGGCAGTAGTTAATTTCTACTTAAGTGTCTGAAAACTCACCTCACAAGTTTCAGACCACTTGAACTTGATGTCCTTCCTCGTTAAGCTGGTCATAGGCTTCGCTATTACAGAAAATCCATTGATAAACTTTCTATAATAACCAGCCAACCCGATAAAACTCCGTACCTCACTAGCATTTCTCGGTCTCGGCCATTCTCCTTCACTGCCAGAATCTTGGCTGGATCCACGAAAACTCCCTCCGCAAACACCACGTGGCCTAAGAAGTTAATCCTACTCAACAAGAATTCACACTTTGATAGTTTGGCATATAATTGATGCTATTTTAGAGTTGACAACACAATCGCCAAGTGCTCTTTATGCTCTTCCTCGTTTCGAGAATAAACCAGGATGTCGTCGATGAAGACGATTACAAATTTGTCCAAGAACTCCTGGAATATCCTATTCATCAAGTCCATAAATGCCGCGGGGGCATTAGTCAACCCGAACGACATAACCAAAAACTCGTAATGTCCGTACCGGGTCCTGAAGGTGGTCTTTGGAACATCATCAGCCCTGACCTTCAACTGGTAATAACCAGAGCGCAAATCGATCTTCGAGAATACCCGAGCCCCCCTGCAGCTGGTCAAATAAATCGTCAATCCTCGGCAACGGGTACTTATTCTTGATGGTCAACTTATTCAGCTCCCGGTAATCAATGCACATCCGTAGGGACCCATCCTTCTTCTTAACAAACAAGACGGGAGCACCCACGGAGAAAAACTAGGGCGCACAAAACTCTTATCCACCAATTCCTTTAGCTGAGCCTTCAACTCCCTCAGCTCAATCGGTGCCATATGGTGGATTCTTCGATACTGGTTCAGCACCAGGATATACGTCAATCTCAAACTCGATTTCACAATCAGGTGGCAATCCCGGTAAGTCATCTAAGAAAACCTCTGAGAAGTCTCGAACTACCGGAATATTTTGAAGTTCTACCTCATTTTGCCTTTGAACATCCACTACGTGGGCAAGAAATCCGATGCATCCTGACCTCATCAGTTGTTGAGCTTTCAAGGAAGATATAGCAGGCATACGGTGTTCCTTTGGTACTGCCTGATAGGAGAGTTCTACCTCGTTCGGGCGTTTAAACGACACAAGCCCGGAACTACAGTTGATGGTGGCGTGATGTCTAAACAGCCAATCCATCCACAGAATCACATCGTATCCTGTCATACCGATAACGATAAGACTGGCATACAACTTCTGGTCTCCTACTGACACTATATCACTCCGTACAACCTGCTCGGAGTGCATAAACTCTCCGAACGGTAGCATAATGCTGTATGGTTGATCTGACGGCGTACAACAAAACTTCTGTCTAACTACGAAGTCTATTGCCACGAACGAATGTGTGGCCCCTGTGTCCCACAAGGTATAAGCAGGTGCATCACATATCAAAATTGTACCTGTAATTGCTGTGTGCTGATCAGCATCATCAACGTCCTCCATCATTGCAAAAACCCTTGGTACTGCAAGGTTTGGTCTCGTGTCCGGCATCGGGCAATCCCGAACATGATGGCCTCCTTTGCCACATCGAAAACATTGGCCGGTAATAAATCTGCATTCTCCTCTGTGAAGTTTCTGGCACCGCAGGCATACTAAAAGCTGAGGAGCCCCCATTGGTCTCTTTCCCTTGTCCTGATTATTGGTGGTCTCATTAGGCCTCTTAATGCCTCTGTTTTATTGCTGTTGAGATTGCAAATTCTGACTTCTTTGCTGTTGTTGAGGAACATTCCGAATAATCCCTCTTGACTGATCTCTTTGTCTCTGGGACTTCGCTTCTAAGGCTTCCAACTGATAGGCCTTGGCCACCACTTTTGTGTACGGTGCCTCATCAAATCCCCCGTAAGAAATCCCTTGTAAGAGGTCCGGTTTTAACCCTTGAATAAATTGGTGCACCTTATTCTCATCGGTGGCCACCAAATGTGTTACATATCGGGATAATGACTCAAATTTTTGAACATATTCAGCCACTGACCCATATTGTCGCAGCCGAGAGAACTCAAGCAACTTTTCCTTCCTCACTCCTCGGTCAAAGTACTTCTCGTAGAAGATTTTCGTGAATCCTTCTCAGCTTAATGCCACTGTAGTCGACTGCACTGTGTCCCACCAAAATCCAGCACTTTTGATGAGATAGAACGTGGCACAATTAACTTTCTTGTTGTCTTCCACTTCTACATAACTGAACATCTTCTCCATAGTTCGAATTCAAGTCTCTGCGCGGGTCGGGTCTGTAGACAGTCCATCAAATGAAGGTGGCTGGAGTCGCCGGAATCTATCCTAACTGTTGTCACGTGCAGCATTTCCATGATTATTATTATTGTTCCCGCTGTCTTCTCGGGCCATCATACGTTCCACCATGCGGGATTGTACTTGTTGGACTGCAGTTAAGTGAACCAGTTTAGTTCTTTAAAAAAAATACCAAACCTTCCTTCTTCTTCCTATTTCTTCGCGTCGGGCAGACCAGACACCCGAGAGGACGGTCTTCAAAGAACGGCGGCCACTTCGACCGAGAGGAGCTCGTCTGAGCGCGGTCACTCGGGCGGAGCTTGTGGCTACGACTGGGCGATGCTTGGAGATTGAAGGTCGAAGGTATGTCCTCTGACCAAGAGAGAGAGAGAGAGCTTCTTGAGTGAAATAGAGAGAGAGCTCTGGTGTGCTCTCCATCCACACTGAGCCGCTCAATTTATAGAGGGGTTTCTCAATCAACCTCTCCCAAAATCCGAATTCTATTCGAATTTTCAGTTCTTGAAATCCGATGCCAATTGAATTTTCAGAGCTGGACCTACCTCCCATCCAGGTTGTAAATCTGATTCCTAATCTGATTTTCAGAGGCTCTAGGGCTACAACTAACTGAAAATCCTATTCCCAATCGGAATTTCAGAGACTTCTGGGTGAAACAGAGGTTTGAAACGGATTTCCTTTGGTTTTTGAGAGATTTTAGGGCTAAAATCTTTGATTATGTTTGATTTGAATTTTCAATTTAGAAACCCTAAATTGTTACAATCTCCCCTCCTTAAAAGAAATTCCGTTCTCAAAATTTAAATTGTTATTTGTTTAGCTCCGGATAGGCCTTCCTCATGTCATCTTTTCTTTCCCAAGTTGCTTCCTCAATGTTTCGATTCCTCCATAGCACTCTGACAAGCGAGACCTTCTTATTTCTTAGTTCTCTTTCCTCTTAGTCTAGAATTTGAATTAACATTTCTTCATACGATAAATCGGAATTGATTTCAAAGTTTTCATTGGTAAGACATGTTAGGAATTAGGAACATACTTCTTCAACATCGAGACATGAAATACATTATTCACTTCCATAAATGAATCCGACAAATCCAACTGATAAGCCACTTCTCTCACTCTTCTTGAGATTTCAAATGATCCTATAAATCTTGGGCTCAACTTTCATTTCTTTTCAAAGTGCATCACGCCTCTCATTGGCGAGATTTTCAAAAACAAAACTTGATCCCCTACTGCAAACTCCAACTTCCTTCTCCTCTGATCAGCTTAATTTTTTTATCTACTTTGGGCCGTATAAATTCTTTTTTGGATTAACGCAACAATCTCAGCAGTCTGCCTCAAAATATCCGGCCGAACAAGTATTCTTTCACCCACTTCATCCCAATGCACAGGAGATCTGCACTTTCTGCCATATAAAGCTTCATAAGGTGTCATTCCAATTGAAACTTGATAACTGTTGTTGTAGGCAAACTCCATCAGTGGTAGGTTTTTACTCTAATTTCATTGGAAATCAATAACACAAGGCAGTAGCATATCCTCTAGGGTTTGAATTGTCCTTTTTGATTGTCCATCTTTCTGTGGGTGAAAAATTGTACTGAAATTTAACTGAATACCCATAGCTTTCTGCATACTCTTCCAAAATTTAGAGGTAAAACGTATATCTCGATCTGACACGATAGAAATGGTCGTACCATGAAGTTTGACAATCTCTTAAATATAAAGCCGAGCATACTGATCTATAGTATAAGTAGTACTTACCGGAAGAAGATATGCTGATTTGGTAAGTCGATCAACTATAACCCAAATAAAGTCGTGACCCTTAACTGTCTTAGGAAGTCTCACCACATAGTCTATAGTGATATGCTCGCACTTCCACTGAGGTACTATGAGTGGTTGCAATATACCAGCAGGTCGTTGGTGCTCCGCTTTGACTTGCTGACAAGTGAGATATTTTTCAACGAATTTAGCTAATCCATTTTCAATCCACGCCATCAGTAATGCTGTTTCAAGTCTCGATACATTTTGGTTGAACCAGAATGTACCGAGTAGAGGGTTGAGTGTGCCTCCTCCAATATAGCTCTCTCTAATCCTGCATCATCTGGTATACACTGTAATATCCGGCTCGTATGGATTTTTGAGAATATTATTATTATATTATTGGATGGCATTTTTGTAAATATGTCAAATCAGGTCCGTTTTACGAAAAGAAAGCGTCATTATGATCTTAACAAATAATAAGAATTTTAAAGAATTTACGAGAATTTTCGGAATAATAACGCTATATTTCGAGTAATTACGTTTCTCGTAATATAAAGGACGTTTTAGTAAAAATAGTAAACGAGATCCGATTTGCGAACGGACAGTTTTAATAGAACCCAGATAATAAGTCGGATTTATTGGCGAAATAAGAAAATTCGAATGGTCGAAAACACGAGAGAGCAAAATTAATGTTTTGTTAAGAAATAGTTTTAGTTTTATTATTTTTATTATTATTATTATTAATAAATAAACAAAAAAAAAAAGAACATTTCATTATGTTCTTCATCGGCTCCCGAGCACCCGAGAGCGACGAACGGCGAGCGGCATCCCTCCGACGGCGACGACGCGGCTCCGACCACCGTTCAGACGAGCAGACTCCGGCGAGTTGAAGCCAGTGTGCGGTTCGGCCTTTCCGCGCAAAAACCCGATCAAAAACGGTGAGTTCTCCCCTGTTCTTGCTCGATTTCTGGCCGGGAACGGCGAGCTCTGTTGAGCTCCGATCACCGGTCCTTTCTGGCTGTTCTCGGCGTCGTCTTGCCGAGCTTCAAGTCGGCAATGATTGCCGAGCAACAGAGAGCTCAATTTGAGCAAAATGCAGCGAATCCCGAATTGGGGATTTCGGGTTTTCTGTGAATAATATCTAAATTTTGGTTAGTTTATGTTAATTAGGTATAAGGGGGATTGATTGGTGAGAAATTTAGTGTGATTTGGTGAAAAATCAAAAAGGGGGGATTTTTCGATTAAGGGCAGATTCAGATTTTTTGGACATTTGACCTATCTACGGTCGATTGTTTTAAAATTCCTTTTGGCAGGTTAAAATAGGTTATTAGGGGAGCGTGTGGCCGCTGGAATCGTTCGATTCCGATAACCGACGCGAAAGTTACGCGCGTTCGAAGTTTCGGGTCAGTTTTTACCGAACCCAAAATAGGGTCCGAAATTGATAGGTTTATAATAATTATCGATATAAAGGACGTATTGAACGTTATTGGACGGAGTTAGAGTGAATTGCGAGAAATGTTAAATTTGTGAATTTTCGGGTTTTTAGGAAAACTCGTTAATTGTGATTTTAAGCTATCGAGCGTTAATCGTTGTTTAAATACTTCGATTAGTTAGGTGAAGATTTTAAGAAAATTCCTTAGTTAAGGTTTTTGTTAAATTTGGACATTTAATTGTTTAATCTCGTATTAACGACAAATTGATGAAAATTGCGTAGGTGAACAACGCTCGTGGACGGAGCAAGAGTTGCAACGGACACGAGGTAAGTTCTCGTGATTTTATTTGGCCGATAGGCCTACACCGTACGTCAAATCGTCTCGAGGAATTTTGGAGATGCTTTATGTTTAATTGTCACGGTTGGGTAGCTAGGTCTAGAGGTTTATAGGTTATGCTTTACAGTCCTGATGGTATATGTTATTGCTTGTTTATTGTAAGATATTGAACTGTTCACGCATCACTCGTTTTAAAAGAAAACATGAAAAAGAACTTCCGCACAGAGTTTTTAAAGATAACGTAAAGCAGTGCATCAGCCGTAAGGCTTATTGATCATTGGCCGTAAGGCTTATTGTGTATTGGCCGAAAGGCGTATTGTATTGGCCGAAAGGCGTATTGTATTGGCCGAAAGGCGTATTGATATAACTGTGCCGAAAGGCGTATTGATATAACTGTGCCGAAAGGCGTATTGATATAACTGTGCCGAAAGGCTTATTGAGCATAGTATTGGCCGAAAGGCGTATCGTATTGGCCGAAAGGCGTATTGTATTGGCCGAAAGGCGTATAGAGCATAGCATTGGCCGAAAGGCGTATTGTATTGGCCGAAAGGCGTATTGAGCATTGCATAGTAAGATAAAATAAAGCATGGTTTATCGAACTCATACGCACAGCATGCATAGCATTTACTAGAGCTTACTGAGATTTTCATCTCATAGTGTATTGTATGGTGTAGGTGACCTAGATATCGAGGAACCAGGTGAGGATGGGATTCCTCCTCCTGAGGCATGATACAGTTGACGGAGGATGGCCGTGGTGGCGTGCTGCGCAGTCGAGGCTTCACCGACCCGTGGGGATAGTACGTATAGTTTTGAGGGTTTGGGATATTTTGGATTGATGAATTGTATAGACATTTTAGGATGCTTGGATCTGGTAGTTGATAGGTTACTTTTGATGTTTTAAATGCCTGTTTGGAAACCTGTTTTATAAACTGTTTTGTGATTTTGAAACAGGAGGATATGTTAAACTTTTAAACGTATCCACGCAGTTTATTTTCTCGAAAACGTACTTTGTTATAGTTGTAATTTATAGGTGTTAAGGTACGTATTGGTTTAAATAATTGTTTTAAACGTTTTATTAAATTGATTTTTAAATTGTTTTCAAATTGTTTCCGCATAAATGTTAAGTTTATAGTTTATTAGGATAAAATAAAAAAAAATATGTACGGGAAATTGGGTACAGTTTTAGGGATGTGACAGTTATGGTATCAGAGCCCCCGGGTTTTAAAATCGGTTCTGTAGACTGCTCGACTGCACAGCCACTACGCGGACATTCTTCATCAACTGTAAGTATGTTTATAGTTTTATTCGGTTTCATTTTTATAGAGTACTTGTTTAATTTTTATATAGGAGTTGTATAAATATGGTGCGTTAAGGAAATGACCGAGACGACCGAGACGTTACGATAGACCATCTTAGGGAGTTTATCGCCCAACAATCCCAACTCATTGATCGATAAGCGCAGCTTATAAATAGACAATCTCGTCAGCTTGGGATGTTGACGAACCGAGAACAACCCTAGGATCTAAGGACTAGTCACTTCCAATGACCTTGGCACGAAAAGGGTGGACAAGGATTGCCCGAAGCTAGGCAAAGACCAATCGGGCATGGATCAGGAAAATGTTACACCGAGGATACTTGCCCTGACTAGAGAAGAGAAAAACTGTCCAACATTCAACTGTTTCAGGTGGGGTTTTATCTCAACGTTTAATGGAGTTAAAACATTAGAACGGAGATGTAGGATAGAATAAGAATTTGACCGTAATGATTTTGCGATAGATCGGAGTAGGTTAGGAAATAAAGGAAAAAGAGAATAGTAGGAGTTGAGTAAGAAAGACTTTTAGGAGAATTTCGACGAGAAGACGGTAGATTAAATACAAGACGACATAAGGACTTATAGACAGAGAGTTAAGCATTAATCTGACTTAACCACAAGAAGAGGTACACTAGAATTAGTTATTATTAGAAGGACGTAACTTACGAAATGTAAGGGCTAAATAGATAGAAATTTGACATTAGTTGACGAACCCTCACCGATTTAGAAGGTGATCAATCAAAAAGGGAGTTAAAGATTCGACGTAAAGCTTACTAATGAATATCTAAATTGTCGAGTATAATAATACGACCTAATAAGAACTCGTATAATTTAGATTAGTGTGAGGTAAAGATAATTAGATGAGAACGATATTCGAAGGAGAATCGGTTCTACTGCGGAATGTTAGAGAATGTAATTGGTCAATGCTAAATTATGGATAAAAGACTTAGGCATGTTTGTATTGGCCAATGCCATGAAGAAAATAGATGGATCAAGTCGAAACCGAGACGACAATAAATTTTGAGGGCATTAAGGGAATGAAAAATATTAGAGAGGGAATGACGTAGACTTTGAATAAAAGAAGGATAGAGTTACGCGTTAAAGCCCATGACTCGGTATAACCGTGTGAAGTGAGCGCTTAAAATCCAAGTCCCGTAAGGAAGGTACAACTTATGGAATGTGAGGTTTAAATAAATGGGAACTAGACCCTAATTGACAGACCCCTAAAGTTTAGAATGAAACCAATAGAGGAGAAAATTTGGAGCACCTAGACATCGGTGGCACACAAAAGTTAGCTTAAGTAGGTTGTTGAAGGGGTGATGGATCAACTCATGGTTGAAGACGCGGTTATGTAGGGGTGTTCGTATTGACCTACATCCAGGAAGAAGATAAGGCTATTTACTCGAAGTTGGAAGGTTAACGAAAATCGAGACAATAATGGGTACGAAAGGTAATACTCGAGATACGAAGATTGGCCGACCTCTAGGAGATATGTCTTGTCTGAAAAGACGGGCCAATTGAGGACGATTGTTACTATAAGAGGGAGACGTAGTAAAGTTAAGGGTAAACGGTGATAGCAGAAGTAGTGTTGAATAGAGGTCATGAAACAAAAAGCCTAGGAACTAAGAAGGACTTAAGAACTCGAACGTGATACCTACTTGAAAGAAAAGTTTAGTACTCTGAATCAGATGTCGTATTTCGAGGTTTAAAGTAACTAGAATGACTGTAGAGGGAATGGTGATTTAACTAGAGTCAGGTTATAAGAACATCAGTGTACGAGGAAAATAGAATAGTAAGATTTGGGAATTGGAGGAAATTTGGAATAAGGACGTAAACTCATCTACAACAAGTTTTCAAACAAGAAGATCGTTGGATTAGTCATTGCACAAGAGTCAAGTTCAACAATTAGAACCTGACTAGAAAGAGCGAATTATAGTAACTAGTCGGTAGACTTGAAGCAGCCCCTACGAGAATTTAGGGAAGAAGTGAAGGAGACTGTTAGATTAAGTGAATGATTAAGATCGGAAGTCTAGTCTAGGGTTTAATGTTGCGTGATTTGGGGGAAATTAACAAATTATCGAATAAGGAGAATGAGAGACTTCACAGAGACTATTAAGTAAACTTAGAGACGAGGTTACGTTAGAACATTTCAATGATTCGACTCGTACTTGACAAGTCGATACCAATAAATACGCAAATGACCTAAGGATAGAAGAAATAGTTTAGAGCAAACCTATGACGAGACTTAGGGACTTGACTATGCTCGAGGTTAACGGGGAGTTAAGTTAGACGAATAAGCACATTGTAGACAGTATAAATGTTTCGGTTAGAACATAACGAAGTATGCGACTTAGAATGAAATGTGAGATTTATAGGATTAAATTTACAAGTGTGCATTGGTCTTAAAATAGTAGCAATTTAAGCTCTCAGTTGAACATGTTGAAGCCTTGAATGTATTTGTGGGAAAATAGTTGGTGAAAAATAGCAATGGAAAGAGTTAAGTCTTGGGAATCGCATCGAAACAGGGATCGAGTTTGATGAGTTACCTGAGACAGTATATGACGTAGAATATTATTGATGGGATACCTTGAGAAATATAGAAAATGGAAATTTTAGTTGAGAAGTTCATTTGGAAATAGTTATAAAGACCTGTGAAGTGTCCAAGGAAGAGTACAATTTGGTTACTGATTGACGAAGAAGTTATACAGGAGCATACTAGAGAAATGTAGACTCAGGTGGTCGTAATGATGACCAAGGTTTGGGCCAACGAACTCATAACCAAGTTCAGTTTACAGCTCCGATACATATATATATGGCGGATGAGGTTGTAGTGTAATTGATATTTTAGCGTTGGAGTAAGTAAATTGAGAAGACCTAGAGGGCGTAAAACGGTTAGGTACGTATTCGATAGACAAAGGATTTAGAAAGTTAGAAACTAAACCAAAGGAACTTAAGGCAATGAGTTGAAGTTAAAATAGAGGGGAGTTAGATTACAACCTGTGTGTTGTTAGGAATCCTTGAACGATAGTCAACCTAAATGACGTCGGGAAGTGGAGGATATTTCGAGGATTTAGGAAAAGTGACAATCTTTAATGGTGACCAATTGAGAAGTTAGAGAGTTTAACGTTTTGGGTGATTAAATTTTGACCAACGCGTGCTCGGGATGTCAGGTGGCAAATACATAGTTAGAGATCGTCTGATTAAAGGCTTAGGAAACTTGGTAAGATTGGAGGCGTAGGCGATGATTTGTTTAGGCCAATTGAAAGTAAGGAATGTGGTCATAAAGTTAATGTAGAAGTTCAGTTGGTGTGCATCCCGACTGTGGACATAGTCGATGGAATTATGCTGAAGTTTGGGTCACAATTCAGAGATTTGATGAAGTGTGGGTATTTAATTTGGCAGGCGTTAGAAAGCTTGAACATAACTCTGATCTGAAGAAACGGCAGAGGAAAGACAAGGATAAAAGAAAACTTTAAAGTCAGTATTAATAGGAGGTTTAACATGTGAATTATTAAAAGTTGATACATGCGCAAATGTTAAGGTGGCAAATATGTCGCGGAGTTAATTAACTAGAGATACAAAAAATTTTAAATTGTGTTCAATGCTTTAGTAAGGAAGTGTACTATCAAGTCGAAAGTAGAGAATACAAATTTAAGGCCGATGTTGGATAGTATAGTGAAGAATTTTGGTTTAGAACCCCGAAGAATGACCGTAGATACGGATGATAATCGAAGTATAAGGCCGGATGACATGAAACATTAATGTCAAAGACTATGAGTTAGAGCAAATTTTGAGGACAAAATTCTAAATAAGGAGGGTAGAATGTAATATCCGGCTCGTATGGATTTTTGAGAATATTATTATTATATTATTGGATGACATTTTTGTAAATATGTCAAATCAGGTCCATTTTACGAAAAGAAAGCGTCATTATGATCTTAACGAATAATAAGAATTTTAAAGAATTTACGAGAATTTTCGGAATAATAACGCTATATTTCGAGTAATTACGTTTCTCGTAATATAAAGGACGTTTTAGTAAAAATAGTAAACGAGATCCGATTTGCGAACGGACAGTTTTAATAGAACCCAGATAATAAGTCGGATTTATTGGCGAAATAAGAAAATTCGAATGGTCGAAAACACGAGAGAGCAAAATTAATGTTTTGTTAAGAAATAGTTTTAGTTTTATTATTTTTATTATTATTATTATTAATAAATAAACAAAAAAAAAAAGAACATTTCATTATGTTCTTCATCGGCTCCCGAGCACCCGAGAGCGACGAACGGCGAGCGGCATCCCTTCGACGGCGACGACGCGGCTCCGACCACCGTTCAGACGAGCAGACTCCGGCGAGTTGAAGCCAGTGTGCGGTTCGGCCTTTCCGCGCAAAAACCCGATCAAAAACGGTGAGTTCTCCCCTGTTCTTGCTCGATTTCTGGCCGGGAACGGCGAGCTCTGTTGAGCTCCGATCGCCGGTCCTTTCTGGCTGTTCTCGGCGTCGTCTTGCCGAGCTTCAAGTCGGCAATGATTGCCGAGCAACAGAGAGCTCAATTTGAGCAAAATGCAGCGAATCCCGAATTGGGGATTTCGGGTTTTCTGTGAATAATATCTAAATTTTGGTTAGTTTATGTTAATTAGGTATAAGGGGGATTGATTGGTGAGAAAATTAGTGTGATTTGGTGAAAAATCAAAAAGGGGGGATTTTCCGATTAAGGGCAGATTCGGATTTTTTGGACATTTGACCTATCTACGGTCGATTGTTTTAAAATTCCTTTTGGCAGGTTAAAATAGGTTATTAGGGGAGCGTGTGGCCGCTGGAATCGTTCGATTCCGATAACCGACGCGAAAGTTACGCGCGTTCGAAGTTTCGGGTCGGTTTTTACCGAACCCAAAATAGGGTCCGAAATTGATAGGTTTATAATAATTATCGATATAAAGGACGTATTGAACGTTATTGGACGGAGTTAGAGTGAATTGCGAGAAATGTTAAATTTGTGAATTTTCGGGTTTTTAGGAAAACTCGTTAATTGTGATTTTAAGCTATCGAGCGTTAATCGTTGTTTAAATACTTCGATTAGTTAGGTGAAGATTTTAAGAAAATTCCTTAGTTAAGGTTTTTGTTAAATTTGGACATTTAATTGTTTAATCTCGTATTAACGACAAATTGATGAAAATTGCGTAGGTGAACAACGCTCGTGGACGGAGCAAGAGTTGCAACGGACACGAGGTAAGTTCTCGTGATTTTATTTGGCCGATAGGCCTACACCGTACGTCAAATCGCCTCGAGGAATTTTGGAGATGCTTTATGTTTAATTGTCACGGTTGGGTAGCTAGGTCTAGAGGTTTATAGGTTATGCTTTACAGTCCTGATGGTATATGTTATTGCTTGTTTATTGTAAGATATTGAACTGTTCACGCATCACTCGTTTTAAAAGAAAACATGAAAAAGAACTTCCGCACAGAGTTTTTAAAGATAACGTAAAGCAGTGCATCGGCCGTAAGACTTATTGATCATTGGCCGTAAGGCTTATTGTGTATTGGCCGAAAGGCGTATTGTATTGGCCGAAAGGCGTATTGATATAACTGTGCCGAAAGGCGTATTGATATAACTGTGCCGAAAGGCGTATTGATATAACTGTGCCGAAAGGCGTATTGATATAACTGTGCTGAAAGGCGTATTGAGCATAGTATTGGCCGAAAGGCGTATCGTAATGGCCGAAAGGCGTATTGTATTGGCCGAAAGGCGTATTGAGCATAGCATTGGCCGAAAGGCGTATTGTATTGGCCGAAAGGCGTATTGAGCATTGCATAGTAAGATAAAATAAAGCATGGTTTATCGAACTCATACGCACAGCATGCATAGCATTTACTAGAGCTTACTGAGATTTTCATCTCATAGTGTATTGTATGGTGTAGGTGACCTAGATATCGAGGAACCAGGTGAGGATGGGATTCCTCCTCCTGAGGCATGATACAATTGACGGAGGATGGCCGTGGTGGCGTGCTGCGCAGTCCAGGCTTCACCGACCCGTGGGGATAGTACGTATAGTTTTGAGGGTTTGGGATATTTTGGATTGATGAATTGTATAGACATTTTAGGATGCTTGGATCTGGTAGTTGATAGGTTACTTTTGATGTTTTAAATGCCTGTTTGGAAACCTGTTTTATAAACTGTTTTGTGATTTTGAAATAGGAGGATATGTTAAACTTTTAAACGTATCCACGCAGTTTATTTTCTCGAAAACGTACTTTGTTATAGTTGTAATTTATAGGTGTTCAGGTACGTATTGGTTTAAATAATTGTTTTAAACGTTTTATTAAATTGATTTTTAAATTGTTTTCAAATTGTTTCCGCATAAATGTTAAGTTTATAGTTTATTAGGATAAAATAAAAAAAAAATATGTACGGGAAATTGGGTACAGTTTTAGGGATGTGACATACACCATCTCTTTTTTAAACTGAATAATCTCATCATCCGATAGAGAAAGTTCAGAAACTTTTTCAGCCTATAATTCATCTTTCACCTTGCAAATAAATGTATCGCCACGTTGTTTATCCTTTATTCGCTCAAGTAAACTTGGATGAAGCATCATTGTAGACAATCTTTTCAATAATCCAAATGGTACAATTTTGATATCAGATTTCTGTCTCTCCTTAGCTAACTTTCCTGAAATCCGTTATAACGATGAAACTTTTGACGATGCTCTTCTACTCAACGCATCACCTACAACATTAGCTTTGTCAGGATGGTAAATGATCTTGCAATCATATTCCTTTACTAATTCCAACAATCTGCATTGTCTTATATTCAGATCCTTTTGAGTTAGAAAATACTTCAGACTTTTATGATCAGTATAAATTTTGCATCCCTCTCCATAAAGATAGTGTCTCTAAATTTTCAGTGCATGAACTGCCGCTGCAAACTCCAAGTCATGAGTTAGGTAGTTCTTCTCGTGATCTTTCAATTGTCTCGAGCCATAAGCTACAACTTTTCTTTCTTGCATGAGAACACATCTCAGTCCATACTTTGAAACATGACTGTACACCACATATTTTCCTAATCCAGATGATATAGTAAGTATAGGTGTTGAGATAAATTTTTTCTTTAACTCCTGAAAGCTTTGTTCGCACTCTTCAGTCTATAAATACTTGATACATTTCTTGGTTAGTTTTGTAAGCGGGTTGGATAATCTTGAAAATCCTTCTACAAATCTCCGATAATATCCCGTAAAACTAAGAAAATTTCTTATCTCAGCCATGTTTTTTGGTTGTGGTCATTTACTAAAAGCTTCAATCTTCACTGGATCCACTGATACACCCTCCATTGAGCCACTTTCTCCATCCAAAATTTACACTTGGAGAATTTTGCATATAGCTTCTTATGTTTCAACGTTGACAAAACAATCCTCAAGTGTTCTTCATGTTCCTCCTTATTCTTCGAGTAGATGAGGATGTCGTCGATAAAAACTATTACAAAATTATCCTAGAACGTCTTGAAAATCCAGTTCATCAAATCCATAAATGCGGTTGGTGAATTACTTAATCCAAATAGCATATCTCGAAATTCAAAGTGACCATAACTTGTGCGAAATGTCATTTTTAACACTTCATCTTCCTTAATTTTTAACTGATGATAACTAGATATGAGATCAATCTTCGAGAAAACTGTCGCTCCCTTTAATTGATCAAATAAATCATTAATTCTCGACAGTGGATACTTGTTCTTAATAGTGACTTTGTTGAGCTCTCGATATTCAATACACATCCTCATAGATTCGTCTTTTTTCTTCCCAAATAATACTAGTGCTCCTCAGGGTAATAAGCTCGGTTGAATAAATCCTTTCTCCAGCAAATCATCGAGTTGAGGCTTTAACTCCTTTAAATCACTTAGCGTCATTCGATAAAGGGGTTTAGAGATCGGTGTCATTCCAAGTAGCATATCAACATTGAATTCCATATCTCTCGTCAGTGGTAAATTTGTCAAATCATCAGGGAAGATATCCAAAAATTCACAGACTATCGGCACCTTATCCAAAGACGTGACTCATTCAAGTTCAGGACATATAGCACTGGCTAGAATTCCAATGCATCCAGAATTCAATAGTATTCGAGTTCGCATAGCGGATATCACTGGAACTCTCAAACCTTTAGAATCTCTATAGAAAAAGAATGACTCATTTCCAGACAATTGAAATTTTTCAATCTTCTTGTGACAATCAATAGTTGTATAATGTTTGGTAAGTAAATCCTTTACAAGAATAACATCATAATCGTGCTTCGCCAAATTAATTAAATTAGCCTCTAATTGATTCTCCTCAATATGCACTTTACATTTTCTAATAATAGAGTTGGCAAATATAACTTTGCTCGAAGGTGTAGCTACTTCTAATTTATACTCTAGATAATCTACTTTGTTTTCTAACTTCATAGCATTCTCAAGGGATATAAAAGATGTAGCGCCCCGAGTTATCTGAACCCCATTCGCCATTCTTCCTATTAAATCATACTATACAATTCGTGTAAAATTTAAAATTTTATTCATCGCCTTAAAACAACATCCTTTAAAACATTTAAACTTTTGCAGCGGAAGACTGACATTACGTGGAAAACTCATCATTTAAAACCAAAACTACTTTCTTTAAAAAAATTTGAGCAGCATAACACTTAAATCTTTTAAAACCAAAACTTCTTACATTTTCAAACCAACCAAAAACTACTATCAAAACAAATCCTCATACAGTTAGAAAAAAAGTATATACATCAAAAAGTGACTACTAAAACGTTTAAAAATCCAGCTATACACCCAAATATTTCAAAATCTATACATATCTCAAAAATCTATACATATGCTCCATGGTTAAATCGTCCTAACAGATGGCCTAATCGTCACATGAGCGTACTCCTCCAACTACCTCCTAGTCCTGAACATGCTCTGAGAACTCACCAGCTATCACCTCGTCCCCTAACTCCTATCCTAGATATTGTACATAACTCCTATCCTAGCATATGCAGTTTCTACAATTTCGTTTCATTTTTCGTTCCTTACTCTTTCATTATCTTACTGTTCTGTGCTTCTTTACGCTCTAGATCAAGGAGGCACACCTCGCGGTCCACCTCTCGGGACGGCCATACTCACATAAAGCGGAGGAAAATGAGGCACACCTGTAACACCTGGCATTTTAGCCATGTAATTATTCCTTGAACTATTAAATGGGATATACATATATTGGCCATTAATGAAGTGCGTATTTCATTGGAGTTTTGTGATACCCCAAGTGGATGTCTAGAGAAAACGGATCGGTGAATTTAACTAATAATTCAATTAGAAAACCAAACTAAAAATCAACCAAAACAGAAAACCTTGGTTAAAAACCAATGGGAGGGAAAATTAGGTAAACCAATTAAGGTTGGTGGGAGGAAGCCAATGGTTGAGTGACACTTGGCAACTTGTTGAAGAAGCCATGTTCTTTTCTCTTCCCTCCTTCGTGAAACCCTCATTTCTCATTTGCTTCTTTCTACTGCTCTCTGTTTTCTCTCCTCCAGGCAACTGCAACCTTTCCAAAAGACTTCCATTCTTCTATTTTCTCCAGTGAAGGTAATCATCTGCTAAAGTTAACGAGTTTGGATAAGTTAAAATGTGAGTTTTGTGGAAGTTTAAGGTTACGATATTTTGAGAAAACTCACTGTTTTTGGATGAAAGCACGTTAGTCTGTTTTCTAAAGGTTTGAATGAAGTTTGCTGCATTTTCTACTAAGTTATTAGTTAGCATTTGCAGCTTGTTGATTTCCTTTTTCATGCACGTCATAGGTTCGTGCATCACCGAGGCAACACGTTCAAGACTCTCAACTTTACAACAAACAGGTAAGTTCATATCCGTAGGTTGGCCCTTAAGGCCCTACATCACGGAGACTCTAGGTTTTACTTCTGTCGGGAGGTTTCTGGTAGAGAAAGTTAGAGTTAAGTTCTGAGTTATCTATGTCTCTCATTATGTTCTGTTGTATTATTTCTGTTGCCTGTCGTTTTATGTTTAAGCACTGTGAAAGTTCATGCATGCACGTTTTTCTCGAAAGTTCATGCAAAAATGTCTTCTGCACACGTTTTGAAGTTAAGAAAGATAAAATCTGACTGAAATGTATTGGTTAAGTGCGGGACCGGGATTGGCCTACTCTTTCTGTTCTGTAAATCTTTTATGTGCCTATCGTGCAATTGCCAATTCCCCTATAAGCCCCACTTATACCCCTCTGCCAGTTAAACGTAATGTACTGTACTGTCACCGTATTCTGAAAGTTCATGCATAGCATATGCATCACTGCATTTTTATATGTTCTTACTGAGTTTTAGACTCATAGGTGAACTCCCTGATGTAGGTACTGAACCCGTGAATGAGGACTTTGTGCCTCAAGATGATGATTTGATGTAGTTGGCGGATCGAGCTCATGGGGTTTGGTTGTGGCAGCTAGACATATTCCTGACTAGAGAGAAAGAGGTTTTAAAGTTTTGTGTTATGTTTTAAAAACTTCTGTTATGGTGAATTCTAGAAATGCATGCCAAGTTCTGTACTGTTTCTGAGATTTTAAAACGATGTATGGCATTTGTACTGATGTTTAAAACCTCTGTATTTGAGAGTTGAGTTTCTGTTATGAAGTATTCTAGAATTGATTGGAATATTTTCTCTTTTAGGGTGTGCATGGATTATCTCTGATTTTAGAGCCATCCATGCAATCTGCTTTCCTTCAATTTCTGTCGTGTTTTCCTGATTTGTCCAAAATCATATTTTGAATCGTTTTCTGAAATTTGAAGTTTTCATACTTTCTGTCTTCACGACTTCTGTTTTTATGTAATCCTGTTAAAAGTTGTCAACTTTGTCTTTAAACTCTACATCCACCACTGCCACTGTTCACTTCTGTTTTATTCACATCCACCGCTGCCACAGTTCACTTCTGTCTTATTCACATCCACCGCTGCCACAGTTCACTTCTGTCTTATTCACATCCACCGTTCTCCTTTATTTATTCACATCCACCGTTTTCTTTTGTTTATTCACATCCACCGCTGCCACTGTTTACTTCTGTCTTATTCACATCCACCGCTACCACTGTTCACTTTTGTCTTATTCATATCCACCGTTCTCCTTTATTTATTCACATCCACCGTTCTCTTTTGTTTATTCCATCCACCGCTGCCACTGTTCACTTCTGTCTTATCACATCCACCGTTGCCATGTTCATTTTTGTCTTATTCACATCCACCGTTCTCTTTATGTATTCACATCCACCGTTCTCTTTTGTTTATTCACATCCACCGCTGCCACTGTTTACTTCTGTCTTATTCACATCCACCGCTGCAATGTCACTTTTGTCTTATTCACATCCACGCTAGTCTATGCCCCTTACTTACATTTCTACCTACGTCTTCCGCCCCGTTTTATTTACTCCTTTGGCCATAGATCACCCGATTCCGGTATTCACTGTAGCCTTTCTTTCAATATGTTTTTTAGTTTATATTTCTCAATTATTTTCACTGCATGTATTTTATCACGTCGTTCTCTGCATGCCCGTCGTCCACCCAGCTTTTTATTTAAACGTTCAAAGTGTTATGTCTCCCTGTTTTCTTCAGTCTTTTATTTCTGTGGTTCAAAAATTAATATGTCGTCTGATTCTGTTCCAAGTGTTCTGATTCCCTTCTGTTGTTTATTCTGCAGTTTGGTTTTTAACTGTTTTTCTCGTTTTGTTTTCGACTCCAGAGAACGCTCCCTCTCTCTCTCTCTGAAAGGTTTTAAGGATTTGTTGTTTAAAGGTTCATTCTGTTTAAAGTTAAAAAAAAATATAGTCTCCATTTTGAATGTCCCGGAATGATGGCTCCTCGGACCCCGATCGGGTCGGGGGATGTCACAACACCTCACAGTCCACCTCTCGAGACGGCCAACCTCAACCCCACCTTCATTATCTTTCTTACGTATCTTATCATTTCATTCACGTCATACTATGCTCTTTCGTAAAAACATGCAAATTCATTTTCGTTCTTGTATGTTTAAAATCATGATGCATGACATACTAAAAACATACATACATTAAACATACACATAAACCTAGCGATCTGTAATGTAGGCCCGAAGGCAACATGCATACTCTACTTACCTCACTTCCTTAGCCAATTCTCGTAGATCGTATGCTAAACCGAAAAACTGGAGAACCTAAAACAATAACACATTCATCAACTCAATTTTTCTCCACTTCATGAAATTCTAAAGAGAAAATCAACCATTTAAAGCATACTCTAGCTAAACCCGAAATGACCTCTTTTCCGACCAACTTCGGAAATCCATATCAAATATGATACTTATCCAATTTTGACAATTCAAAGTGCTACGGACTTCTTGGATGTCTAGTTTCTAATGGTGAAGCCCATTTATCAAAAACCATTCACATTAATTGGCAGAAAAATCAAAACTGAAACTGCCTTGTTTTTAAATCATAACTTTTTATCAAACTTCAAAAATTCGTAATAAATTGAATATAGGTCTGAATTTGATGATTCAAGATGCTATGCAAATCTTAAGGTGTCTAGTTTTTAATGGTTAAATTCATTTAACAACCCAATATCATTAGCTCAACTGAATTTAGCCAAATCAGAAACTGTTCTGTTTCTATCCCAAATTTCAGATTTTCAGTTTTCAAAATTTCATCCAATCTTCCCTTGCTTCTAATAATATCCATAGATTTGTTGTTATAGCTTAATTAAACATTGAAAAGGGAAGAAATCAGCAACCCCAAGCACATTTTTGGATTTTCCAATTAGGGTTTAACACACCCTTCATAACTTTCAACAAGTTTCAAATAAAATCCACCCATAAGCTTTAACACATGCAAACCCTAACAACTCCTTAATTTACCTGGAAAGTACCTGAAAGCTTGAGAGGAAAGTGGAGGTTTTGGCGTGGATGGCTTGCTGTAGATGAGAGGAAGAGAAGAGAAGCTTCGTGGGATGCTTGTAGGAGAGAGAAAGTGTTCTTGCTTTTTAATTAAAACACCAAACTCTCAAAGGGATAAGTATAAAGGTGTATATCTCTTACTTTACATCTAAGCCTCGTAGAAGTCTTACATTTAAAAATTCCAAATGTCAATTGACTTGGTCAATTACTCCCACAAAACCTTTCAACACCATACCTTTCTACAAATTGACTTTTAAACATTTTAATCCCACGTATGATTTTTTCTTCAAAACCAATTTTGAAATTTAAAAACTTAACTTCTCTTCTCATATTCTTCTTCTTCTCTCTTTCCTTTTTATTTTCAACGTCAATTGATTCTCTTTTTATCCCTAAGGTGGACTATTCAACCTTTATACATAAACTTTCTCTTTTCTTTATCTTTTCTCTTATTTCATTCATCAATTCTATCAATTATTATTATTTTATTACACATATAGCATAAATCACACTCAACACTTCCACTTTGTGTAGCACCCGTTTCTATTAAACCAATTTCTATTCCGTTATTTAATAGTAAGCATGTTGTGGAGAAAATTGAGGAAAATATTAATTAGGTTAATGAGTGACTAAGTAAGGGCATAGTGGTAAATTGAGAACTTATAATGGATAACCTATTTAAGGAAAGAGGCTTTGTGATTAAATGCACTGTAGTCGCCACTCTTTCCCTACTCTCCTCTCTCGGTATTCAGCTCAAGCAGCAGAGCTCTCTAGGCGATTCTTCAATCTGATTTTCTCCAAACTAGGTGAGTTCTATTTCGATTCCTTGCTGCATTGGTAACTATCGATGATTTAGGGAGTGGATGAATGTGAGTTTCGAGAATGCTATGAGCGAACTAGTTCGAGTTTTGTTGTAATCGGAGATGTATAACGAACTAAGCTCCTAAACTAGTTTCCTTAGGCTTCTGGATAGTGTAGAATGAGGTTTAGTAAAATCTAATCGATAATATGTCCATGGTTTTAGGTTGAGTAAGCTCCCAAAGTAGTTTGCAACACCAAGCATTTCCAGGAGAGCCAGGTAAGTGAAGTATGCATGTGCCTTCGGGCCTACATCACAAAATAGTAGGATTATGTATCGTGTGAATGAGTTTTGTATGTCATGCATCATGTTTTCTTTTGAAAAATTACGAAAATGAATTTCCATGTAAGGAATGGTAAGGCGTGAGCTGAATATGACAGACAAACTATTAAGGGAACTAATCCACCCCTTAACTTATGAAGGGATTTATAACATTGGGAGGATTGATCCCACTCCCAAGGGAACTGAGGGATCAGATCAGCTATTAAGGGAATTCATCCGCCCTTTAATCGAGTAGAGGATGTATAACATTGGGAGGATTGATCCCACTCCCAAGGGAACCGAGGGATCAAATCAGTTTATGAATGAATGTGAATGCAACTGAGATGAGAAAGTAGAAATTACATGTTTAGGAATTTATGTTTCAGCATTTCATTTCATTACTGCTTTACTTACATAGCGTTAGGCTAATGGATGAGTTTTGTGATGTAGGTGTTGAGGATACTGCAGGTGATTTTTCTGAGTGCACAGATGAATAGATGAGGTTAAAGGAGTACATTCATGTTTCGGCCTGTTAAACTGATGAGGCGGATTAACTGGTGTCAGTGGATGAGAAAGTTTAGTGAACCATGATTCAATTTGAGTATGTCGAGAGTTCTTATGAAAATGGTAGTTTTAATGTTTTGAAATACATTTGAGACCTTTCTGATATTAATACTCTGTTGGCTTTAAAAGTAGTTTCTACCAAATTCTGGAGTAATATACGGATTTAAGTAGTTTTGAATGTTCTTTTACAAATGCTCAAATTCTTTTGGTAGTTAGAGCTTTCCTTGTGTAGAGAGAAAATGCTCGATGAGCTGCTATATAAAGTTGTTGTTCTGTTGACCATCGGAAGATGTCTTCAGTAAAGCCATTGGATGATGTCTTCAGTAAAGCCATCGGATGATGTCTTTAGTAAAGCCATCGGATGATGTCTTCAGTAATGCCATCGGATGATATCTTCAGTAAAGTCATCGGATGATATCTTCAGTGGAAGCCATCGGAAGATATAAGTAGAAAATTTGTCGTTTTGTAACCGGATGATGTCGAGTATTTTATCCATCGGATGATGAAGGTAAAAGTCTTTTTTCGTTTTGAAATCGAATGATGTTGAGTATTTTATCTACCGGAAGATGTGAGTAAGTATAGTTGTCGTTTTGCGATCGGCTAAAGTTGGAAGAGTGATTCTTCCAGCTGACGTCATCGGCTGAAGTTGGAAGAGTGATTCTTCCGGCTGATGTCATCGGTGGAAGTTCTCCGTTTTGTTTCTGCCCATTTTCCTTGACTCTGATCAGCGGACGATGTGGTTGACTTTTATGATCTTCAAGCATTTCATACTTAAGCTTTCATCTCTTCTGGCCAAATTATTTCTCAATATTTTAACCGATTCTTTTAAAATTTTTTTATAGTTTGTTTAACTCTATTTTCGTTCAAAAAAAAATTTCTGCTGCTAGTTTTAAAATTTTGAGGCTTTAGCAAATGTCAAAATTTTGATTTTTGAGCGAAGTTTTTTTTTGAAATTAGTCAAATTTTCTTAGTCATGTTCTGTGTTATGTGTAACGAACTGAGTTTAGAAAACTCGGGGCGTTACAGTATGGTATCAGGGACATTCAGTTAAAACGTTCAAAAGATTAGTCATCAGTGCCAATCGTTGCATGGGAATACTCATACAACTGTAAGTGTTTATGTTAACTTTAGCTATAAGATGTTTATGAGAGTAGTTAACCCTGTGCAGGAATTTAGTATTATGGCCAGACGCCCAGGGAGACCTAGAGTACCAAGAGAAATGCCGAATGTGAGAGGTGAAGAGGAGCCTAGTGTGATTAGGCAGCTGACAGATTTAGTGCGTCAGCAAACTGATTTAACGCGCCAACAGTCCGATCAGTTGGGTGTGTTGTTGAACCGAGATGTATAAGGAAGTGCTAACTCGAGTTCCAGTTGTGAGCACTCTGGAGACAGATTTCGGAGACTTCAGCCGCCTACATTTGATGGGAAGTCAACTAATCCCACTGTTGCTGAAGAGTGGCTCAGAAAGGTTGAGAGTATGTTTAGGTATGCCAATATTGAGGAAGGAGACAAGGTCACTTTGGCAACATTCCATCTGGCTTGCGAAGCTCAACTCTGGTGGGAGTCGATGGACACCGCCGCTGATGCCCTGGCTATGTCTTGGACATAATTCAGAGAAGTTTTCTATGAGAAGTATTTCAACAGCACTGTTCAGGCCGCTAAGAAAGTTGAATTTTTGAGCTTGAAACAGACGGGGTCAGTGTCTGAGTACAACAGATAATTCGAGTCCCTGTCAAGATTTGCCGGACATCTCGTCCATAGGAATGAAGATAAAGTGTTTCAGTTTATGAATGGGCTAAAGCCAGAGATTTTTTGAGGAGTCAAGTTTACTGGCATCAAAGGCTTGTCCTTCAGCGAGGTTGTGTCCACTGCGTTGGAAGTGGAGGATGCGGAAATGAAGTGTACTAGAGCAAGAGAAACCCCACGGAAGTTTATCCAACCACATCAACAGAGTGGAACAAAAAGGCCTAGTGAAAGCCAGAACAGTCAAGGAATGGGAAAGAAGGTACAGGACACCAAGAAGTATCCTCAGTGCCCGAAGTGTCTGAAAAGTCACCTGGGTGAATGTAGGTTCGGATCGGGAAAGTGTTTCAACTGTGAAGAGGTTGGACACTAGTTCAAGAATTGCCCAAAGCCCAGGATCATTCGATGTTTTCATTGTAACAAAGTCGGCCATATCAACAGGGACTGCCCCGCCTTAAAGAGTGGCCCTGCCAAAGTAAAGCCAAGGATATTCTCTATGATGGAGACGGGCGATGATGAACAGTCTGCCGTGGTGTCAGGTACCATATTGATCAACTCTACCCCTGCCTTTACTTTAATAGATTCAGGTGCAACACATTCTTTTATAGCCTCTGCATTTGCTGATAAACTAGATGTACAGTTTACCCCCACTGAGCATGTGTTTAACGTAGCATTACCCTCTGGTGAGCGCATGTACTCTAACCAAGTGATACTGGATAGTGTTGTATTAGTGGGAAACATGAATCTGCCTGCTGACCTCATTATTATGGATATAACGGGATTTGATGTAATCCTAGGAATGGATTGGTTGTTCAAGCATTATGCCACGATCGACTGTAGGACTGGAATAGTTAGTTTCCAACCCCCTGGTAGTTTGAAACATACCTTTCAAGCTTCAAAGAAAAGTAAGGAAATGTCTGTGATGACTTCTATTAACACTAGACCTTCCCCATATGGTGAGTACTTGTGCTTTTTAGCTAGCGTTTTAGACACACAACACGTAGAAAAAGCAAATCCTCAAAATGTCTTAATTGTCCAAGACTTTCCTGAAGAATTTTTAGATGACCTTCCAGGTTTACCACTAGATAGGGAAATTGAATTTGTTGTAGATGTTTACCCCGGCGCCTAGCCTGTGTCTAAAAATCCATATAGGTTAGCACCAACAGAACTTAAGGAATTAAAGAAACAGTTGGAGGATTTATTAGAAAAAGGGTTCATACGCCCAAGCTTTTCACCGTGGGGTGCACCCATCCTTTTTGTCAAAAAGAAAGACGGATCAATGCGTATGTGCATTGATTATAGGGAATTGAACAAGTTAACTGTCAAGAACAAATATCCACTGCCTAGAATCGATGATTTATTTGACCAGCTTAATGGTGCACGTGTTTTCTCTAAGATTGACCTTAGGTCCGGTTATTACCAATTGAAAGTCAAATCTAAGGATATCCCTAAGACAGCCTTTCGCACAAGGTATGGACATTACGAGTTCTTGGTAATGTCTTTTGGATTGACAAATGCACCAGCAGCCTTTATGGATCTTATGAATAGAGTGTTTCATGAATATTTAGATAAATTTGTTACAGTGTTTATTGATGATATCGTAATCTATTCGTGTACTAAAGACGAGCACGCAAGACATTTGAGTTTGGTGTTAGGAGTACTTAGACAGCACCAACTTTATGCCAAGTTTTCGAGGTGTGAGTTTTGGTTGGACAGAGTTCACTTTCTTGGTCATGTGATCTCTAGAGATGGGATATCTATCGACCCAGCCAAGGTTCAAGCAGTTAAGGAGTGGCCCCAACCGAAGAATGCTACTGATATTAGGAGTTTTCTTGGACTTGCAGGATACTATAGAAAGTTCATTGAAGGATTTTCGAAGATTGCTACACCTTACTAAGTTAACAAGGAAAAATGTGAAGTATATATGGACTGATGAATGTGAGCATAGTTTTCAGACCTTGAAACAGAAATTGATCGATGCCCCAATATTAACCCTTCCAGTTGAAGATGGTAAATTTAGCATTTATTGTGACACTTCCAAAATTGGTCTTGGATGTGTGTTGATGCAAGATGATAAGGTAATAGCTTATGCCTCTAGACAGTTGAAAGTACATGAGAAGAATTACCCCACACATGACTTAGAATTAGCTGCAGTGGTGTTCGCACTTAAGATTTGGAGGCATTACTTGTATGGACAACCTTGTGAGATATTTTCAGATCACAAGAGCCTGAAGTATATTTTCACACAGAAGGAATTGAATATGAGGCAGCGTCGATGGTTGGAATTTGTAAAGGATTATGATTTTGAGATTAAATATCATCCCGACAAAGCAAATGTTGTGGCAGATGCTTTGAGTAGAGTATCAACACCAACCTCAACTATGATTTTCAATATGCCATTAGCCTTAGAATCAGAATTCCAAAGGTTTAATCTAGAAGCGGTATCCAGTGTATCCGCTATGCTCTTAGCCATAACCTTAAAGCCTACTATTTTGGAGAAAATAAAGGAAGCTCAGACGAATGATGACCAGCATCACAAGTACAAGCTAAGCATGGATTCTACGGATGAATCAGATTTTAGTTATTCTGCTGATGGAATCCTTAAATTCAGAAATAGATGGTTTGTTCCTGCCATTAAAGAACTTCGAGATGAGATTCTTTCTGAAGCACATTCTTCCAAATTCTCTGTTCACCCTGGGAGTACAAAGATGTACAAGGATCTCAAACAGCATTATTGGTGGCCAGGTATGAAAAGGAGTGTGGCAGAGTACGTAGGATCATGTTTATGTTGTCAGCAGATTAAAACTGAGCATCAGAGACCCTCAGGAACATTGCAACCTTTAGCAGTTCTTGAATGGAAATGGGAAAAAATAACGATGGACTTTGTTGTGGGATTGCCTCGAACAGCAAAGGGTCATGATACAATTTGGGTGATAGTTGATCGTTTAACCAAATCAGCCCACTTCCTACTGGTAAGGATGACTTACTCAATGGATCAACTTGCTGAATTGTACATGCAGGAGATTGTACGTTTGCATGGAGTTCCAAGCGCTATAGTTTCTGACAGAGATTCTAGATTTACGTCTAAGTTTTGGAAAAGTTTGCATAAAGCTATGGGAACACAACTTAACTTTAGCACAGCCTTTCACCCTCAAACAGATGGACAGTCCGAAAGAACCATCTAAACATTAGAGGATATGCTTCGTACATGCATATTGGATTTTCAAGGTTCTTGGAGCAAGTACCTATCTTTAGTAGAATTCTCTTATAATAACAGTTTTCAGGCAACTATCGGTATGGCACCGTATGAAGCACTGAATGGACGAAAGTGCAGATCTCCTTTGTACTGGGATGAAGTTGGTGAAGCACAGTTGCTTGGTCCTGACATTGTGCAACAAACTGTTGAGAAGGTTGTCCTCATCCGCCAGAGGATCTTAACAGCTCAAAGCCGACAGAAAAGTTATGCCGACAGAAGACGCAGGGAACTAGAGTTTGAAGTAAGTGATGAAATTTTCCTCAAGGTATCACCATTTAAAGGAGTTGTGAGATTCGGGAAGAGATACAAGTTGAACCCCAGATTTATTGGACCATTCACTATTCTGAAGAAAGTTGGGAAAGCAGCCTATCAGTTGCAGCTACCGACTTCTATGGAGGGGATACACAGTGTGTTCCATGTTTCTATGTTGAAGAAGTGCATAAGGGATCCATATCAAGTTGTGGAGCAACAGGACATTGAAGTTCATCCTACCCTTACCTATGAGGAGAAACCAGTAAGGATCCTGGACTATGCAGTAAAGGTGTTGCGCAACAAAGAAGTTTCACTGGTGAAAGTCTTATGGCATAACCAAAACATAGAGGAGACAACTTGGGAGCGCTAGCAAGACATGATGGACCAACATCCAGAACTGTTCAGGTACTAAATTTTGAGGACAAAATTCTTTTAGGGAGTGTAGATTGTAGCACCTGGTTCTATTAAACCAATTTCTATTCTGTTATTTAATAGTAAGCATGTTGTGGAGAAAATTGAGGAAAGTATTAATTAGGTTAATGAGTGACTAAGTAATGGTATAGTGGTAAATTGAGAACTTATAATGGATAACCTATTTAAGGAAAGAGGCTTTGTGATTAAATGCACTGTAGCCGCCACTCTTTCCCTACTCTCCTCTCTCGGTATTCAGCTCAAGCAGCAGAGCTCTCTAGGCGATTCTTCCATCCGGTTTTCTCCAAACTAGGTGAGTTCTATTTCGATTCCTTGCTGCATTGGTAACTATCGATGATTTGGGTAGTGGATGAATGTGAGTTTCGAGAATGCTGTGAGCGAACTAGTTCGGGTTTTGTGGTAATCGGAGATGTATAATGAACTAAGCTCCTAAACTAGTTTCCTTAGGCTTCTGGATAATGTAGAATGAGGTTTAGTAAAATCTAATCGATAATCTGTCCATGGTTTTAGGTTGAGTAAGCTCCTAAAGTAGTTTGCAACACCAAGCATTTCCAGGAGAGCCAAGTAAGTGAAGTATGCATGTGCCTTCAGGCCTACATCACAAAACAGTAGGATTATGTATCGTGTGAATGAGTTTGTATGTCATGCATCATGTTTTCTTTTGAAAAATTACGAAAATGAATTTCCATGTAAGGAATGGTAAGGCGTGAGCTGAATATGACAGACAAACTATTAAGAGAACTAATCCACCCCTTAACTTATGAAGGGATTTATAACATTGGGAGGATTGATCCCACTCCCAAGGGAACTGAGGGATCAGATCAGCTATTAAGGGAATCCATCCGCCCCTTAATCGAGTAGAGGATATATAACATTGGGAGGATTGATCCTACTCCCAAGGAAACCGAGGGATCAGATCAGTTTATGAATGAATGCGAATGCAACTGAGATGAGAAAGTAGAAATTGCATGTTTAGGAATTTATGTTTCAGTATTTCATTTCATTACTGCTTTACTTACTTAGCATTAGGATAATAGATAAGTTTTGTGATGTAGGTGTTGAAGATACTGCAGGTGATTTTCCTGAGTGCACAGATGAATAGATGAGGTTAGAGGAGTACATTCATGTTTCGACCTGGTAAACTGATGAGGCGGATTAACTGGTGTCAGTGGATGGGAAAGTTTAGTGAACCATGATTCAATTTGAGTATGTTGAGAGTTCTTATGAAAATGGTAGTTTTAATGTTTTGAAATACATTTGAGACCTTTCTGATATTAATACTCTGTTGGCTTTAAAAGTAGTTTCTACCAAATTCTGGAGTAATATACGGATTTAAGTAGTTTTGAATGTTCTTTTGCAAATGCTCAAATTCTTTTGGTAGTCAGAGCTTTCCCTGTCTAGAGAGAAAATGCTCGATGAGCTGCTATATAAAGTTGTTGTTCTGTTGACTATCGGAAGATGTCTTCAGTAAAGCCATCAGATGATGCCTTCAGTAAAGCCATCGGATGATGCCTTCAGTAAAGCCATCGGATGATGCCTTCAGTAAAGCCATCGGATGATGCCTTCAGTAAAGCCATCGGATGATTCAGTAAAGCCATCGGATGATGCCTTCAGTAAAGCCATCGGATGATGCCTTCAGTAAAGCCATCGGATGATGCCTTCAGTAAAGCCATCGGATGATGCCTTCAGTAAAGCCATCGGATGATGCCTTCAGTAAAGCCATCGGATGATGCCTTCAGTAAAGCCATCGGATGATGCCTTCAGTAAAGCCATCGGATGATGCCTTCAGTAAAGCCATCGGATGATGCCTTCAGTAAAGCCATCGGATGATGCCTTCAGTAAAGCCATCGGATGATGCCTTCAGTAAAGCCATCGGATGATGCCTTCAGTAAAGCCATCGGATGATGCCTTCAGTAAAGCCATCGGATGATGCCTTCAGTAAAGCCATCGGATGATGCCTTCAGTAAAGCCATCGGATGATGCCTTCAGTAAAGCCATCGGATGATGCCTTCAGTAAAGCCATCGGATGATGCCTTCAGTAAAGCCATCGGATGATGCCTTCAGTAAAGCCATCGGATGATGCCTTCAGTAAAGCCATCGGATGATGCCTTCAGTAAAGCCATCGGATGATGCCTTCAGTAAAGCCATCGGATGATGCCTTCAGTAAAGCCATCGGATGATGCCTTCAGTAAAGCCATCGGATGATGCCTTCAGTAAAGCCATCGGATGATGCCTTCAGTAAAGCCATCGGATGATGCCTTCAGTAAAGCCATCGGATGATGCCTTCAGTAAAGCCATCGGATGATGCCTTCAGTAAAGCCATCGGATGATGCCTTCAGTAAAGCCATCGGATGATGCCTTCAGTAAAGCCATCGGATGATGCCTTCAGTAAAGCCATCGGATGATGCCTTCAGTAAAGCCATCGGATGATGCCTTCAGTAAAGCCATCGGATGATGCCTTCAGTAAAGCCATCGGATGATGCCTTCAGTAAAGCCATCGGATGATGCCTTCAGTAAAGCCATCGGATGATGCCTTCAGTAAAGCCATCGGATGATGCCTTCAGTAAAGCCATCGGATGATGCCAGGATTTATCACGATGAAAGTCTTTGTCATTTGAAACGGATGTTGTCGAGTATTTTATTCTACCGGAAGATGTGAGTAAGTATAGTTGTCGTTTTGCGATCGGCTGAAGTTGGAAGAGTGATACTTCCGGCTGACGTCATCGGTTGAAGTTGGAAGAGTGATTCTTCCGGCTGACGTCATCAATAGAAGTCCTCCGTTTTGTTTCTGCCCATTTTCGTTGACTCTGATCAGCGGACGATGTGGTTGACTTTTATGATCTTCAAGCATTTCATACTTAAGCTTTTATCTCTTCTGGCCGAATTATTTCTCAATATTTTAAACGATTCTTTTCAAATTGTTTTTATAGTTGTTTTAACTCTATTTTCGTTCAAAAAAAATTTCCGCTGCTAGTTTTAAAATTTGAGGCTTTAGCAAATGTCAAAATTTTGATTTTTGAGCGAAGTTTTTTTTTGAAATTAGTCAAATTTTCTTAGTCCTGTTCTGTGTTATGTGTAACGAACTGAGTTCAGAAAACTCGGGGCGTTACACTTTGACTTATTATGAATACTTTAATAATATTTTAAATAATGACGTCTGATAATATGCTTGGGTGTTACAAAAAAATTTGTAACTCCATAATCAATTAATATGCAAGAAGATATAACAGAAATAAAAATTAAACTTGTCACCACAGATGCATTCTCTTCAACTTCGTCCTTGGTCATGGCGAAAACTCTAGCAGTCATCTTGGTTTGTTCTCTTTCATTCTTTGGACAGTCCTTAATAAAATGTTCTTGCTGACCGCACTTAAAACAAGCCATTGTCTGAGCGCAACATTCTCCAACATGTGGTTTCTTGCATGAGGGACACAAGGGCATATTAAAAATCATCGTGGGCTCCCTCTTAACATACTTATAAGGTCCTTCAGCAGGCCCGTTGATCATTGGTCATTTAGATCCAGCTCATTTTTGTTGTGGGAGTTTATTCCTGATGGTTTGAGTTGCATGATTGTACCTCGTTCTAAACTCCTGAGCTTTAATGACATTTTTATCCCTTTTCTCTGTACGCAACGCCTTATCCACCATGAATGCAAACGGAGAGTCCTTGGCGGTGATAAGATGAATATCCTTGAATATCTCAAATCTCAATCCTTCTACAAATGGCTTCACTTTCATAACCTCATTACCAGCTATATGAGGGTGATAACGGGAAAGTTGTTTGAACTTGTGCAAATAATCAATTACACTTATCTGTCTGTTTTAAGGCCACGAGTTCCTCTGCCTTTGGATCTATCATAGAGTCAGCAAAATGTTTCTCATAAAATAACCCTTAAAACTTTTTTCCCGTTCATGGTGGTGACTGGATGCAACACCTTCACAGAGTCCTACCAATAACGTGCCTCCATTCGAAACATAGAGGATGCGCAATCTACCTTCTCTTCCTCTGAAATTTTGGCATGCTAGAAAATTTCATTAATGGTCCTGATCCAATTATTTGTTGCTGCCATGTCTGCCAGATTGCAATTAAAAACTAGAGGATCCATTCTTCAAAATCTATCGAAATCCATATCAGCAAGTCGACGCCTATTAGGAACCTGGGCCTGCATATTAACTGCTTGAGCTATGACAATAGCCGCCTAGGCCACAACATTAGCTGCCTGCGATAACTATTTGATTTGCCTTGCTTGCATCTCAATCATGTCCATCATTCGATTGAGTACAGCATCCCGTTCATTTATAATTTCTCTACGATTGGCCATAGTTTACATTACAAAGACTTATTTTAAAGAAATCTATGTTGATACACTTACTTTAAAGGGTACTACAAAATTATCAAACATACTTTTATAAAAAAATATAAATTTTAATACTCACTTACTTGCTAATCGACAATATTCTAGATGTACATGAACATACAGATAAGTCTACAAAATCATTTTATAAACCTGATTGCACTGATATCAAGCTGTAACGACCCAAATTCTAAATTCTCAATTTTAAAAAACTAATTTGAAAATCTTAATTTTTTTTTCTAATTTTATTTTACAAATCATATTTAATTTCAAGCATTATAACAACAATTTTTTTAAATTTTAAAAAAACTTGAATGAAAATATTAAATACGTGAAATCTTAAAACAATATTCAATTATTAAATAGTTTTGGTCAAAATTGAAATAAATACAGAATTAAAATCATCCATAAAACTTTATCAATGACGAAGTCAACATAAATTATTCAAAATTTCAACCGAAATAAATTATGAAAATATTCTCAAAAACTGAAACATACTAATTTAAATTATTTCCTATGAAAAAAAAAATTGTCTTCTTCTCTATACTTGCTTGCCTCTAGAAGGTTTTCGATCACCGTCAATTCTTCTTCTAATAAAAACTCACCTCCATCACAAAACTATAAACTATGAGAATAACTCAGTAAGAGAAAATACGTGCAGATGCAAAATTAACATTACTTTAACCAAATTATGACTTAACAGTTACATACTGGTTCATAACTTATTTTTTAACCATCGTTCAGACTTAGCCATCTTATATTCGTTCAGGTTTTGTCATCTCATTTTCGTTCAGGCATAGCCATCTCATTGTCGTTCAGGCGTAGTCATCTCATTTTCGTTCAAGCTTGACTATCTCATTATCATTTAGGCTTTGCTATCACCATATTTTCTGTCAATTCAATCATATTCATACATATACAAAATGTCCTATCAATTTTATCTTTTCAAAATGATACTATGTCAATGTCTAAACATGCGTGTTCAATTCAAATATCGGAATCATGTAAATCATAATAAAATAACATAAATTTTGTGATGTAGGGTCGTAGCCAAGAAGTTAAAAACGTGATATTTTCATTTACCTGGATTCCGAGAGTGTAGGCTTATTGAGATTTTTTCAAGATTTCAAATAATATCTCGTCCGAATAAAATATTTAGTATTAAAATTCTACTTAAATAAATCCAATTTCCAAAAGATTGTGGGAAAAATTTCTTACTTGTACACTTGGTTGGATAGGGTGAATTGGATTGATTTGCATGACTTTTGGGATTTTTCCTGCCTAAATAAAATATTTGATATTAATTTCTCACTTTAACAAATCCATTTTAAAAGGATTTAAGTAGAAATTCTTTACCGGTTTACTCTTAGATCAGTTCGGTTGGATTTAGAACGTTTCAGATAGTTTTTTGTTGAATTTGACGGTCCAGAAGGAATATGGTTTGGTCTGTGCATTTTTGCTTAAAATTGGGTCAGATTTGATTCAGTTGGACCATATTTGGTTTGGTTGGACCGGTTCGGTTTAGCTGGGCTAATTCGGTTTGCTGGACTAGTTCGGTTGGACTGCACTTAAGATAACCAGTTCAGTTCTTTTAAAAAAAACCCAACCTTCCTTCTTCTTCCTGTTTCTTCGCGTCGTGTAGACCAGGCACCCGAAAGGACGATCTTCAAAGAACGGCAGCCACTTTGACCGAGAAGAGTTTGTCTGAGCGTGGCCACTTGGGCAGAGCGGCTGCGACTTGGCGACGCTCGGAGACTGGAGGTCGAAAGTAAGTCCTTTAACCAAGAGAGAGAGAGAGCTTTCTGAATGAAATCGAGAGAGAGCTCTGGTGTGCTCTCCATCCACACCAAGTGTAATGCCCAAATTTTAAAATTCCTAATTTGATTTTTCCAATTTGAAACCTGTAACACTCGACATTTTCAGCCAGGTGATTTTCTTAACGGAATTAACTGTCACCCTTATTTTTGGACCTTTTGATTTAAATTTAATACCAAGATTTGTTCCAAATTGTGTGAACTAGGTTGAGTGGCAAAATTGAAATTAGGGTGGGCTGTGATCGATATATAAAGGAAATGGAAAGTTTTTAAATCTCACCAACACCACTGTAGCTGACACTTTCTCCTTTCAACGATTTCCTCTCCTGAGCTCTCGCTCTCTGCCTGCCAGTAATCCTTCCTTCGACGATCGGTTCCCTTGCCATTTCTCAGATACTCTACGCTCGAGGTATGGATTAGACAATGTAGTTGTCAGTTAGTTGTTAAACTCTGTTTTTCAGCTTGGTGTTGGAGTTTGGTTTCTCCAATGGCCGAGTAGCAATAGCAACATTTATATCCTGGATTTTGTAATGTCATTTCTGAATCGATTCTGGACATTTAATATAACCGACCCTGATTAATCATTAGTTGGACCTAGCTGTTTTGGTTTGGATTTCTGACTGCACACAGAGAACTAGACTAGGGGATTCGGGAATGACTTTAGTTATTAGATTCTAGGATGACTTGTGATTAGAACTTTTAGGGTTTTGTTTTAACTACTGTGATGTGAAATCTTTTAGGTGAAGAAGTTTGAAGAAAAGGAGTTCAAGGTTCTAAGGAAACCAGGTAAGTGAATGTGTAAGATTCCCGGCCATTAGGGCCCTACATCACAAGGATGCTAGGTAGAAACTGATACGATGATTAGAAGTTATTTAAGCTACTGTCTGTTACTTATGTAGATATTTGACTTATTGGTATGATTTTCCATCGGATGAATGCACTATTCTGTGACTTGATGAGTTAGGTGTTCTCATGTTCATGCATCACGAACGTTTTATGCATATGATAATGTTTTAAGAGCACGTTTTCCTCATGAACAAGATAAGAATATAAAACTTATGCAACATGAATTAAGCGAGGGTTGAGGGTGGTTTGGCGTATGTCACTATCCAAAAGGAAATATCATGATTACGACCCGCAAGGGACTATGTACATCTCACTGTCAACCCCCTTTACCGGTACAAATTCTCTCTTAATTCACACAACCCGAACGATGAATATGAATGATGAATATGAATGATGAGCATGAATGATGATTATGAACGATGAATACGAACGATGAACAAGAACGAAGACCTTGAGTATGAATATGAATAAGAAAAGATTCATGAGCATTTGTTTCTTAAAATGAGCATTCATGCATACTTGTTAGTATTACATTCCTTACTAAGCATTAGACTTATAGTTTAAACCTTATGATGTAGGTGACGAGTTTTCAGGTGAGGATCTCAAAGTTAATGATGATGTCTAAGTTTGGTTGCTGGAAGGTGTTCAAGGAGAAATTCTGTGGCTTGATGGCGAACAAGAACCCCTGGTTAATGCTCTTATGATTTTAGTGATGAATATGAATATAGAAGTATAAGTAGGATGAGATTATATCTTAACATTGAGCTTCGAAACTATCTGGTTTAACTACTGAGTCTGGGGATGATTTTAAAGATATGGAAAGAGTTACTTTAACTAAGTCTTCCGTTATAAGAATTTTTGGATGAGTCTCTGATTTTCATACATATGAGTGTTGAGTCAATGTGGTTTGAAGCCTGTTAAGAGATTACATCTGCCGATAGATGTTCCATATCGGAAGATGTTAAGAGTTTGCATCTACCGATGGATGATTTCTATCGAAAGATGTATTAAATGAACACGTGAATTGCACATGTCTATCGGTAGGTGTAAGGTATTTCAAATACCGGATGATATAGGAGCTATTTTGTCGTCTAGCGATCGGTAGATGTAGGGTGATTCAATACCGGATGATGTAGATTTTCACTACCGGCAGAAGCGAACTCTGTGCTTGTCGTTTAGTGATCGGCAGGAGTAAGTGAATGAGTATTGAGTCTTGTCGTTTTATGATCGGCAGTTGTGAGTTATTTCTCTGTCGGTAGATGCATTTTAAGAGTTGAATTCCTGCTCATCGGCTGATGCATTTTGCACTGCTCGCCGGCAGATGTGTAATGGATTTCATTGCTGAGTGATGTCTTGAGCCGAGTTATGTTTGTTTTAAAAAAATAATAATAAAAATATAATGGAGTATAGTTTAAATAAAATTAGTAAGGATATATGGATAAGTCTAAAAGTATCACGGTTTGGTCTCGGCCCTTACTGGGGTCATTACATTTATGGTATCAAAGCAAAACCGGGTTCTAAAATCGATTATGCAGACTGCCTCCCAGCACAGATTGCCACCTGAGTATACTCCAGCAACTGTAAGTGTTTACGTTTTTAAGTAATGTCATTATGTTAAGATATATTTATGAAAATTTGTTTAGGAATCTCAAAATGGTAAGAATGCAGCAAAGAGAGGCTAATGAGGATAGCAATGCCATTGCTCAGTTGACAGAGTTGGTCATGCGCCAATGTCGCCAGATTGAACAGCTGATGGCTGTTAGAGAAGAACAAGCGAATTATAGTACTAATGCAACTCATGATCATGGTGGTGAGCGTTTTCACCGGCTTCGATCCCCGGTGTTTAATGGACATGTTTCGGATCCTATTTATGCTGAGGAATGGATTCGAAAAATGGAGGATATGTTTAATTATGCAAAGGTTGATGAAGGGGATAAGGTCACATATGCTGTCTTTCATTTGGAATTGAGTGCAAGACATTGGTGGGATTCAATCCAGAGCACCGCTAATGCAGGAGCTATGACCTGGGAAATGTTTAAGGCTGCCTTCTTTGACAAGTACTTCAATAGAACTGTTCGGGCCAACATGAAGAAGGAGTTCATGAGTTTACGTCAGTTTGGCTCTGTGACGGACTACATATGTAAGTTTGAGGCTTTATCCCAGTTTGCACCCAGACTGATAGAAGATGATGAGGATAAGATCCACCAATTTGCTCAAGGACTGAAACCAAGTCTGTACATGAGAGTAAAGGCTGCTGGAATACATAATGTACCTTATGCTGAAGTGACAGCTAAGGCTCTAGAGCTGGAAGAGGCTGAGATATCGACATATGCGCAGCGCGAATCATCAAGGAAGTTTACTAAAGAGGCTCAGCCACCGCCACGTCAGAACAAAGGATGGCAACCGCAACAGAACAGGGGACCACAACAACAACAGCAAGGCATAAAGAGACCCTTCAATCCAAATGATGATCAAGGAAAAGGAAAGCGACCAATGGCCCCTCTATGCCCCACCTGTCAGAAGAACCCCCCCGGTGAATGCAAGTTACTTTCTGGCCGCTGTTTTAGATGTGACAAGGTCGGACATGTAGTTAGAGACTGCCCAATGCCACCAGACCCCAATCGAGCAAGAATAGCGCCCAGAGTCTTTGCTATGATGGAAGATGAAGAGGCTGTGCAGCATACGGTCATATCAGGTACAATTATGATCTATGGTGTTTCTGCTTATACACTTATAGACATAGAAGCCACACACTCATTTATAGCAACCCTGGTTGTCTGTAAGCATAAGTTAGGATACTTATCGGCTGATAGGCCATATAGTGTCATGTTACCGTCAGAAAAATCCTTACATTCTGAACAGATAGTGAAGGGTGACATTGTGTCCTTAGGAGATAAGAAGTTATATGTAGAGCTGATTGTAATTGACATGAAGGGATATGAAGTTATATTAGGAATGGATTGGTTATCCAGACATTATGCCACGATAAGTTTTAGGACAGGATTAGTTGAGTTTTGACCCCCAAATGGAGATCAGTATACTTTCCAAGCTATCCCAAAAATAAGTAAAATACCAATTATATCCTCACTAAAGACTCAACGGTTATTGAAAGATGGTTGTGAGAGTTATCTAGCTAGTGTAATCGATATTCGGGTGAAGAACAAAGTTGAACTTCAAGATATTCCCATAGTTAAGGAGTTTCCTGAAGTATTTATGGATGATTTGCCTGGATTACCACCGGATAGAGAAGTTGAATTTGTAATCGATACATACCCCGAGGCATTACCTATATCCAAGAACCCTTACCGTATGGCACCAGTTGAGCTGAAGGAATTAAAGGTCCAACTGCAGGAATTAGTAGACAAAGGGTTTATACGCTCCAGTAGTTCTCCCTGGGGTGCACCTGTTTTATTTGTTAAGAAGAAAGATGGTTCCCTAAGGATGTGCATAGATTACCGAGAACTGAACAAGTTGACAATTAAGAATAAGTACCCCTTGCCCCGAATTGACGACTTGTTTGACCAATTACAAGGAGCTAAAGTGTTTTCAAAGATTGACTTGCGTTCGGGGTACTACCAATTGAAGGTTAAGGAGGGTGATTTACCTAAGACAGCCTTCAGGACCCGCTATGGACATTATGAATTCCTTGTAATGTCGTTTGGGTTAACCAATGCACCTGCAACCTTTATGGATTTGATGAATCGAGTGTTTCGTGATTACTTGGACAAGTTTGTAATTGTATTCATAGTTGATATCTTAATTTACTCACGACTAAAGCTGACCACGAAGAACACTTAAGAGTAGTTTTGACAACATTAAAACAACAGCAACTCTATGCTAAGTTGTCTAAGTGTGAGTTCTAGTTGGATAAGGTTAACTTCTTAGGCCATGTCATCTCTGCTGAATGTATATCAGTAGATCCAACCAAAATTCAGGCAGTTAAGGACTGGCCACAGCCAAGGAATGCCAGTGAAGTCCGCAGTTTCCTTTGTCTGGCAGGTTATTATAGGAAGTTTATTAAGGGATTTTCAATGATAGCTAAACCTTTAACAAGTTTGACTAAGAAGGACACCAAGTACTCTTGGACAGAAGCTTGTGAAGAAGGCTTCCAAACACTTAAGCTGAAGTTGACAACAGCCCCACTACTGACTCTCCCAACCGAAGAAGGAAAGTTTAGTGTTTATTGTGATGCATCCAAAGTTGGACTGGGGTGTGTTTTGATGCAAGAAGGCAAGGTGGTGGCGTATGCCTCTAGGCAGTTGAAGAATTATGAACAGAATTACCCCACTCACGATTTAGAGTTAGCCGCAGTTGTTTTTGCTTTAAAAATTTGGAGACACTATTTGTATGGTCAACAGTGTGAGGTGTTTTCTGACCATAAAAGCCTGAAGTACCTTTTCACCCAAAAGGAATTAAACATGAGACAAAGACGTTGGTTGGAGTTTGTTAAGGATTATGACTTCGAAATTAAATATCACCCTGGTAAGGCCAATGCTGTGGCTGATGCATTAAGCAGAATGTCTAAGACAATGCAGCCCGCAGTATCAACCATGTTTGTACCATTATGGAAGGAAGTTTAGAAGTTCGAGTTGGAAATAGTTCCTGAGTTATCAACTTTACTTGCTGACTTAACCATTCGACCAACTATTTTAGATAAAATAAAAAAGGCACAACAGAAGGATTCAAAGGAGAATAATAGCATGATGAGTAAGTTGTAGGATGCCTCCTCTGAATTCAGTCTCTCCAACGATGGTATTTTGAAGTTTAGGAATCGATGGTATATTCCAAATGATGAAGAACTACGTAAGTTGATCTTGACCGAGGCTCACTCGTCTCCCTTTTCTGTACATCCCGGTAGCACCAAGATGTATCGGGACTTGAAGTTACATTATTGGTGGCCAAATATGAAGAGGGATATTGCCAAATATGTGGAGTCATGTTTGATTTGCCAACAGGTTAAGGCAGAGCACCAACGCCCAGGAGGTACTCTTCAACCCCTACCGATCCCTGAATGGAAGTGGGAAAACATTGCCATGGATTTTGTAGTAGGATTACCAAAGACAATCAAAGGACATGATAGTATTTGGGTTGTGGTTGACAGAATGACAAAATCAGCACACTTCATGCCAGTAAGAATGACTTTTACAATGGAACAACTCGCTAACCTGTACATTCAAGAAATTATCAGATTGCATGGAATCCCCTTGTCCATTGTCTCCGACCATGATCCTAGATTTACCTCGAGATTTTGGCAAAGTTTGCAAGGCACGTTAGGAACAAAATTGTCCTTTAGTACTGCTTTCCATCCTCAAACCGATGGTTAATCTGAGAGGACCATTCAGATACTAGAAGACATGTTAAGAGCGTGTGTGCTGGATTTCTAGACATCTTGGAGTCGATATTTACCCTTGGTGGAATTCTCCTACAATAATAGTTACCAGTCCACCATTGGTATGGCACCTTATAAAGCACTTTATGGCAGAAAGTGCAGATCACCTTTGTACTGGGATGAGGTCGGTGAAGCAAAACTCCTAGGTCCTGAGATCTTGCAACAGATGTCAGACAAGATTACCATTATCAGGAAAAGAATGATTACGGCACAAAGCCGACAGAAAAGTTATGCAGACCAAAGGAGGAGAGATCTCGAATTTGCTGTTGGAGATGAAGTTTTCTTAAAGATTTCACCGTTTAAAGGAGTACTAAGATTTGGCAAGAAAAGGAAACTTAATCTGCAATTCGTTGGACCATTCCCTGTCTTGGAGAGGATCGGCAGCACAACTTATAGACTGCTATTGCCCCTATCATTGGAAAAGGTTCATAATGTTTTTCATGTGTCAATGTTAAGAAAATGCATACGGGATCCTACAAAAGTTGTTAAGTCAGTGGATGTCGAAATTGAGCCAACACTAATGTATGACGAGAAGCCAGTGCAAATTTTGGAATCTGCTGTGAAAACCCTGAGGTAAGGAAATTCCATTGGTTAAGGTCTTATGGACAAATCATGGAGTTGAAGAAGCCACATGGGAACGACGGCAAGATATGTTGGACAAATATCCGGAGCACTTTGTCTGATCAATTTTTGGGGACGAAAATTTTGTTTAAGGAGGGGTGGATGTAATACCCGACATTTTCAGCCAGGTGATTTTCTTAACGGAATTAACTGTCACCCTTATTTTTGGACCTTGTGATTTAAATTTAATACCAAGATTTGTTCCAAATTGTGTGAACTAGGTTGAGTGGCAAAATTGAAATTAGGGTGGGCTGTGATCGATATATAAAGGAAATGGAAAGTTTTTAAATCTCACCAACACCACTGTAGCCGACACTTTCTCCTTTCAGCGATTTCCTCTCCCGAGCTCTCGCTCTCTGCCTGCCAGTAATCCTTCCTTCGACGATCGGTTCCCTTACCATTTCTCAGATACTCTACGCTCGAGGTATGGATTAGACAATGTAGTTGTCAGTTAGTTGTTAAACTCTATTTTTCAGCTTGGTGTTGGAGTTTGGTTTCTCCAATGGCCGAGTAGCAATAGCAACATTTATAACCTGGATTTTGTAATGTCATTTCCGAATCGATTCTGGACATTTAATATTACCGACCCTGATTAATCGTTAGTTGGACCTAGCTGTTTTGGTTTGGATTTCTGACTGCACACAGAGAACTAGACTAGGGGATTCGGGAATGACTTTAGTTATTAGATTCTAGGATGACTTATGATTGGAACTTTTAGGGTTTTGTTTTAACTACTGTGATGTGAAATGTTTTAGGTGAAGAAGTTTGAAGAAAAGGAGTTCAAGTTGCTAAGGAAACCAGGTAAGTGAATGTGTAAGATTCCCAGCCATTAGGGCCCTACATCACAAGGATGCTAGGTAGAAACTGATACGATGATTAGAAGTTATTTAAGCTACTGTCTGTTACTTATGTAGATATTTGACTTATTGGTATGATTTCCCGTCGGATGAATGCACTATTCTGTGACTTGATGAGTTAGGAGTTCTCAAGTTCATGCATCACGAACGTTTTATGCATATGATAATGTTTTAAGAGCATGTTTTCCTCATGAACAAGATAAGAATATAAAACTTATGCAACATGAATTAAGCGAGGGTTGGGGGTGGTTTGACGTATGTCACTGTCCAAAAGGAAGGACCATGATTACGACCCGGAAGGGACTATGTACACTCTCACTGTCAACCCCCTTTACCGGCACAAATCCTCTCTTAATTCACACAACCCGAACGATGAATATGAATGATAAATATGAATGATGAGCATGAATGATGATTATGAACGATGAATACGAACGATGAACAAGAACGAAGACCTTGAGTATGAATATGAATAAGAAAAGATTCATGAGCATTTGTTTCTTAAAATGAGCATTCATGCATACTTGTTAGTATTACATTCCTTACTAAGCATTAGACTTATATTTTAAACCTTATGATGTAGGTGACGAGTTTTCAGGTGAGGATCTCAAAGTTAATGATGATGTCTAAGTTTGGTTGCTGGAAGGTGTTCAGGGAGCAATTCTGTGGCTGGATGGCGAACAAGAAGCCCTGGTTAATGCTCTTATGATTTTAGTGATGAATATGAATATGGAAGTATAAGTAGAGGATGAGATTATATCTTAACATTGAGCTTCGAAACTGTCTGGTTTAACTACTGAGTCTAGGGATGATTTTAAAGATATGGAAAGAGTTACTTTAACTAAGTCTTCCGTTATAAGAATTTTTGGATGAGTCTCTTATTTTCATACATATGAGTGTTGAGTCAATGTGGTTTTAAGCCTGTTAAGAGTTTGCATCTGCCGATAGATGTTCCCTATCGGAAGATGTTAAGAGTTTTCATCTACCGATGGATGATTTCTATCAGAAGATGTATTAAATGAACACGTGAAGTGCACATGTCTATCGGTAGGTGTAAGGTATTTCAAATACCGGATGATATAGGAGCTATTTTGTTGTCTAGCGATCGGTAGATGTAAGGTATTTCAAATACCGGATGATATAAGTGTTGTTTTGTCATCTAGCGATCAGTAGATGTAGGGTGATTCAATACCGGATGATGTAGATTTTCACTACCGGCAGAAGCGAAGTCTGTGCTTGTCGTTTAGTGATCGGCAGGAGTAAGTGAATGAGTATTGAGTCTTGTCGTTTTATGATCGGCAGTTGTGAGTTATTTCTCTGTCGGTAGATGCATTTTAAGAGTTAAAGTTCCTGCTCATCGGCTGATGCATTTTGCACTGCTCGCCGGCAGATGTGTAATGGATTTCATTGCTGAGTGATGTCTTGAGCCGAGTTATGTTTGTTTTAAAAAAATAATAATAAAATATATTGGAGTATAGTTTAAATAAAATTAGTAAGGATATATGGATAAGTCTAAAAGAATCACGGTTTGGTCTCGGCCCTTACTGGGTCGTTACAAAACCATAATTTGAAAATTCTAAAAAATTTTCCTAATTGATTTAGGTTTAAATTCGAGCGTTAAAAACATAATTTCAGAATATTGAAAACCTCTTTAAATAATAACTTAAACATTAAATGCGCGGAAGCTTTAAACAGAATTTGAAATATTAAATATTTGGTCAACATTGAAAATAAATGCAGAATTAAAACACTTCATAAAACTTTATTTAACAATAAAATTCAACACATTTTATTCAAAGTTTCAACTTAAATAAAAATATGAAATATCTTTGAAACACTAAAACATACTAATTTAAATCTCTTCCTTCAAACTAAAAGCATTTTCTTCTTCTAGAAGCTCACTTGCGTCTGGAAGTTTCTCGATCACAGTCAATTCTTTCTCAAATAAAAACTCACCTACATTAAAAAATTACAACTGTGAGAATAACTCAGTAAGCAAAAATATTTGCAATTGTCAAAATTTACATTATATTTACTAAATCCTACTTTAACAGTTATATATTGGGTGAAACTCATTTTTCAACCCTCGTTCAGACTTAGCAATCTCATTTTCGTTCAGACTTAGCAATCTCATTATCGTTCAGGCTTTGTCATCTCAATTTCGTTCAGGTATAGTCATCTCATTGTCGTACAGGCGTAACCACCTAATTTTCTTTCAGGCGTAGCCATCTCATTGTCGTTCAGGCGTATCCATCTTATTTACGTTCAAGCTTAGCCTTCTCATTGTCGTTCAGGTCTTGCTATCACAAAATTTTCATCAATTCCATCATATTCATACACATACAAAATGTCCTACTAATTTTATCTTTATACAATTCTATGTCAATGTCTAAATATGTGTGCTAAATTATAAGAAACGTGTAATAAAATAATTATAAAAAAATAACATAGATTTTGTTATGTAGGGTCGTAGCCAAAACGTTGAAAATGTAGAATTTTCACTTACTTGGATTCCGAGAGCTTAGGGTTATCAGGATTTTTCTAATATTCTAATAATTTACTATTTAAATAAAATCTTTGGTATCAAATTTCTACTTAAATAAATCTAATTTTAGAAAAATTTGGTCAGAAATTTCTTAATGTGCTCTTAGCTCGAATCGGGTCGGATTGGATTGATTTGGATGACTTTTGAAATTTTCCTGCCTAAATAAAATTTTGGATATTAATTTCCAACTTCGATAAATCCATTTCATAGCGATTTAGGTAGAAATTCCTTACCGGTAAAATCAGAGATCGGTTCGAAAACAATTTGGTTCAATCTAGGTTAATTCTGGTCGAATTTGATGTTGGGTTCGATTTGGTGGGACCGGATCTGGTTTAGCTAGGCCAGTTGAGTTTGCTGGGCCAGTTTGGTTTGTTGAACCGGTTTGATTGGACTCATTTAAGTGAACTGGTTCAGTTTGGTTCACTAGTTCAAAGGTTGAACCTTAAAACCCGATCTTCTCTTTCTCCTTCCTTCTTCTTTGGGATTCCTTCTCGTTTTTTCATTGAATGAAACGTAGAGAACGTGTTTCTCTTCTTGGTCAAAGCTGCTGCACACTGAAGAGTCTGAGAATGTTCACCGTGTCGGAGGTGTTTTGCTGGAGAGCTTGACTTCTCGAGCGGAGTTGCTACCTCCTCGAAGATTGTCACCGGTAACTGAAGTGAAGAGGTAAGTGAAAATCTTCTCGAGAGATTTTGGTGTGAGTTTTTCACTTCACGAACACCTCTATTTATAGCAGAGGTTCGCACCCCACTCCTCTGAGAAATCCGAGTTCAGCTCAGATTTTTCGAGCTGTAAACTATTCAACTCGGATATGCTAAGCTGTGACCCACTCATCATCGAATTTTCAGAGATCTGATCATTTTTTCCCCAAAATCCAAGTTCAGTTCGGATCTTTCAAGCTGATGCGTTTATCCAATCCAAAAATCAGCTTTTCAGATAAGTGAACGTTCACATCTGATTTTAACCTTGGATTTAATCTAATTTTTATGAAAAAAAATTTCGGGATTAGGTTTTTGACTTGGTATGATTTGGGAAATTTTAAATTTGAATTTGAACCCTAAATTGTTACACTGAGCCTCTCAATTTATAGAGGGGTCAACCAACTTCTCCCAAAATCTGAATTCCATTCAAATTTTCAGTTCTGGAGATCCGATACCAATCGGATTTTCAGAGCTGGATACCTACCTCCCATCCAGGTTGAACATTTTATTCCCAATCTGATTTTCAGAGGCTCTAGGGTTACAACTAATAGAAAATTCGATTCCCAATCAGATTTTTAGAGCGTTATGGGTGAAACAGAGGGTTGAATCGGATTTCCTCTGGTTTTTTAGAGATTTTAGGGCTAAAATCTTGGATTAGGTTTGATTTGGGGATTTCATATTTAAATTTTCAATTTAGAAACTTTAAATTGTTACACCAGCACTCCTAATGAACTTGCGCTTTATGAAAGTTGGGAACGTTCAAATCACTTTAGTGTGATGTACATAAAGACCAAAATCGTTGCTGGTATTCGTAGTTTTGTCGATCAACATAATGATGTCGTGGCACTACTCTATTGATAAGCAATATGAGACTTCAGATAAAGCACTTGTGTAACATTCAGTTCTATCGAACCAGCTCTCTTTTATTATAAATTGTATACACTTTATTAGGCAATAATTAAAGTAGGGTTATTGAGTGACTAAACAAGGGTATAAGAGTAAATTGGAAATTTTAAAAATGGATAACGTATTTAAGGAAGAGAGTTGGGTTTAATGCACTGTAGCTGCCACTATCTTGCTTACCATTCCTCTTTCAGCCTTCAGCTATGCAGCAGAACTCTCTAGGCGATTCCCTCGCCCGATTCTCCTTCAACCTAGGTAAGTTTTCCTCATTTCTCTTACGATATAGCGGTTAGATACCTGAGGGAGTACAATGTGAGGATTTTGAGGATGCTGCGAATGAGGGTAGGTTCGAGTTTTGGTGATTAATGGGAATGCTCGGGTAGTAGAATTTCTAACTGGATTCCTCGAGTTTTGTTTGATTATTGGTGAAGTTTAGTGAAGGTTTGATTGATGTTCTGTTATGAACTTAGGTGGGCAGATTTTCGAAGTAACTAGCAACAAGACAATTTCCAGGAGCCAGGTAAGTGAAGTATGCTTGTGCCTTCGGGCCTACATCACAAAACATTAGGATTTTGTTTACTTGAATGTGTCTGTATGTCATGCATCATATTTTAAAAGTATACGAAAATGAGTTTGAATGCATGTTGGCATGGTAAGGAATGAACATAATGAAATAGCTATGCGAATCAGATTTACTGTTAAGGGAAGTAATCCGCCCCTTAATGAGACAGTGGATATTTAGAATTTGGAAAACTTGATCCGCTTCCCATCGAACAGGGGGATCAGAAACAGCTATATGAATCAGATTTACTGTTAAGGGAAGTAATCCGCCCCTTAATGAGTCAGTGGATATTTATACTTTGAGAGAAGTGATCCAACTCCCAATTTCACAGGGGGATCAGATCAGAACGATTCATATGCAACTGAGATGAGAAAGTAGAAACAGCATATTTAGGAATTTATGTTTCAGCATTACATTACATTATTGCTTTACTTACTTAGCATGAGGCTAATAGATGAGTTTTGTGATGTAGGTGTGATGACCCCAACCCCACGTCGGTGCCGCCATGACCTGTGTCGTGCGTGCATACCTACATACATACGTGTTACCCTCGCCCGTTCTCACATAACTCTTTTTTTTTCTTTTCTTTTGTCCTTTCCATTCCCTTTTCATTCATTTATTTTCCTTCATTTACTTTCGTTCGTTCGTTAGAGAACGGACTCGGGCATCAATCCACATCTATCGACATTTTGGCTATAACTTAAAACATACCCAAAATGATTTGCCTAGGGTCGGGAATCACTAAAAGAGACTTTAACAAGTTGGGCACAAAGTTCGTCAACGTTTAATTCACTAAACGAGAATAAAACCATTTTTTGGAAAATTTGTCGACTCGGTTTTCGGGTCCTTAAAATCCTCTAAAATACTTGGGGATTGCTCGTAAAATACGTTTTAAAAGTATCGTAAGAGGTCGGGTTAAAACGTGTTTTGAAAAGTCGAAATTAAAAAAAAAACCATGTTGGAGTCAAGTGGGGCGCGCTGGGCGCCGCGCGCGCGCCCTGCAGCACGCCCAGCAGCGCGCCCGCGCGCGCGCTGCATTCGCTGCGCGCCCTAAACGTGCCCGGCCACGATCGATCACGCCCGAGCCCGATCGATCGGGCACGCTCAGGTTTTCTTCGTCCAAAAACACCCCGACCGCAACCGATCGCGCCCCGGGCCCGATCGATTGGTCCGGCTCGGGTTTTTCTCAACCAAAAACACCTAAAAACATTCATTTTGACCTTTTTTGACTCTTCCCCATATTTCTTCATATTTTCCCAAACCAAATACCTCCAAATCACTAGAAAATTTACCCACACATCCCCAACTTAAAACGGAGCCCAAAACGTATCCGAACACATATCTAAAATTCACGAAAACCAACAGCGTGGATCGCTCTAAAACCCGAACATTCCACCTAGAATCATCCAAACCCAACACCAAACATCAATTCTAATTTAAATCCTCAAACTACCTTCAAAACATCAAAACTCATCAAATTTCCAACTTTCATTTCTATTTCTCCAAAAAAAAAAAAATCTTTCTAAACATCAAAACCATTCTATTTCATCATCATTCACTTATACGTAGCGGAAACTAATCAAAATATCAATTTATAACCTATCCAGATACCAAGCATCCTAATAAGGGTTCTACACAAACATCAAATATCATCGCCCGTCAACCTATTTCAACCCAAAATCCCAAAACACATAACCTATGCTCCCCACGGGTTGTGCTCGCATCGACTACGCCAGCCGCCCCCACGAACATCCTTCATCAAGCTGTAGGTTCGTCGGGTGGAGGGACATCGTCCTCACTTTGCTCGTAATCACCTACACCACAAAGACACCTATGAGATAAAAATCTCAGCAAGTTTTACGTAAATGTATATGCATGATCATGTATGCAATGAAAACCGTCCATGTCATTTCATTTTTCAATACGTGTCAGTCTATGGTTATCGGAAACGCTCGACAGATGGATAGGGCGCATCAAGCGGTTAGACAGCCCACACCATCTGAAGGGAGAAAAACCCGCTCACCACGGAACGTCAGGTTTGAAGCTCATCCCCGATAACCCCATGTCATGGTTGTTTACTGTGATACTTTACTTGCCTTTACATGCATTTCCTTTTTCATAAAAACGATGCAAAATTCATTTTCATGCCATTTTAATAAACGTGATGCATGAGCAATTCAATGAATAATAAAGCATACATGACGAACATACCATCAAAACGGTACAATCACTCTAAAAACATCACAATAATTAACCTATAAAATAACTAACTCCTAACTACCCAACCAAAACAATTAAACAAACAATGCACCAAACAATCCTCAACGTAATTTCCGACTTATGGTGTAGGCCAATCGGCCACAGTAGATCACGAGAACTTACCTCGCGTCCCGTGCACACCGAGCTCCTCATCTCGAGCTTGATCACCTAAATCAAACCATAGCGTCCTTCGTTAAAACCAAGCTCAAATATAAAGTTTCGGAAATTTACGAACCTCCTAACTAAGGGAAATTTCCTAAAATTCTAATAAATCTCTCTCTCGGGCATTTCATCGAGCAATTTATGCTCACCAATCCTAGAACTCCATTAATGGGGTTTCCAAGCTCCAAATTTCCAATTTTTGTACAAAACGCTAAACACATCCATTGATTTGCTCCATAACGCTAAATAATCATCAATACGGCAATATCTAACATTTTCGAACATAACCCGGTTATTTTCAACATAAACCAACAAAACCCTAACGATTTATCAACTTAGAAATCAAAGATAAACCTCCCAAAACCGTAGAGCCTTACCTAGGGAGCGTTTTTGGTGAAGAAACACAAAGAAAATGTTGAAGACCGGAGGAGGAACGATGGAGGACGTGGAGAATCACCGTGGAGAAGAGGAGAAATCGCCAAAGAGGGAGAGGGGTGAAAAGTACGTGAAGTGAAGAAGAAGAAAGAAGGGTTTGGCATTTTAAATCTATTTGTCATGTCAAATTACTACCTTGCCCCTCCATTTGATTTTCCGTTTATCCTACTGTTCGACTATGGGTTCATTTTCTCTAAAATTCTCTATTTTCGCCAATAATTCCAACTTATTATTAGGGCTCTAACAAAACTCTCTGTTCGTCAAACAGATTTAATTTGCTATTTCTTAGAATTAAATCGCTATAGGGTTAAAATCAGAAAATTAAGCACTATATCTCGGTTTGATTTCCTTAAATTCCCATAATTCTCCCAAAATTCATATTAATTATGAGGGTTCCATTAAAAGTCTCGATTCGCAAAACAGACATATTTTGATTATTTACAAAAATGCCACCGTGCAAAAAATTCAAAAACCCGTAAAACAGGGTGTTACAGTGTCAAGCCCCGGCCCAGGCCCGTACACCTGGCACCGCTCCCGACCCAAGCCCGTACACTTGGCCCAGCTCAAGTGGTACTCCTCTCTTATAGCCCAAGTACTTACCCTGAGGTCTTGGGTTCGAGTGGGGAGGAAGGCAAAAATCCTCTGCAGGGAGAGGAAAGTTCTGTGAGTTGGGTCACCCACGGGGCCAAGTGTACGGGCTTGGGTCGTGGGCTCTCAGGGCCAAGTGTACGGGCTTGGGTCGGGAGCGGTGCCAGGTGTACGGGCCTGGGCCGGGGCTTGACATACAGTTGGTGAAGAAGTGACAGCAGGTGTGTTTTCTGAGTTAGTTGAGGATTAGACGTGTTGGAGGAGTGCAACTTTGCAACAATCTGGCAGTTGATGGGGCGGTTTAACTGATGTCAGTTGGTGTGAAGGTTTAGTTGACAATATTTCAATTTAAGTATGTTGAGCATTCATGACAGTAGTGGTTTCAATATTTTGAATACGTTTTGAGAATTTTCAGATAATAGTATTCTGTTGAGTTTTAATGTTGGTACTTACTGGATTTTGAGTAATGCATTAGTTTGAATTGTTTCTGAATGGTTTCAGCGAAGTAAGCAAATTCCTTCCTGTAGTAGAGTTGTGTTTGTATAATAATGAGTAGTTGAAATGTCGCTCTGTTCTCTATCGGTAGATGATGTCTATCGGCAGATGCTGAGTTGTTGTTCTGTGGTCTATCGGAAGATGTCTTCAGTAAAGCCATCGGATGATGTCTTCAGTAAAGTCATCGGATGATGTCTTCAGAGGAAGCCATAGGAAGATATAAATAAAAATTAGTTGTTTAGCAATCGGCAGAGGTTGGATGAAGGGAATCATCCGGCTGACATCACCGGTAGATGTAAAATAAAGTCGATCGGATGAAGGAATCATCCGGCTGACGTCATCGGAAGATGTAGGAAGACTTTTTTCGTCTTATGACTGGTGGATGTAGCGTATTAAACTAATCGGAAGACTATAGTAGAAGTTTTGTCGTTTAGTGACCGGTGGATGTCGTGTATTAGACTTACCGGAAGATGAAGTGGAAGTTTTGTCATTTTGTCACCGGAAGGAGCCTTCTGTTATCTGTTTCAGCCTCTTCCGTTGACTTTGTTCAGCGGCAGATACGTTTGACTTTTGCAACTTTTAAAGTATTCCGTGAATTAAACCTTTATTTCTTTTGACCGATTACTCCTTAACTTCTCAACCGATTATTTAAGCATTGTTCTATAGTTTTGTTCAACTCTATTTTCCTCAAATGATTTCCGCTGCAATTCTTTAAAGGATTTGAGGTTTTAGAAAATGTCAAATTTTGACTTTTGAGCGAAGTTTTAAATTTGGTCCGAAATTTTCTTAGTTATGTTCGGGTTTATGAGTAACAAACCGGGTTTGGAAAACTTGGGACGTTACAGTATGGTATCAGAGACATTCAGTTAAACCGTTCAAAAGATTACTCATCAGTGCCAATCGTTGCATGGAAGTACTTCAACAACTGTAAGTGTTTATGTTAACCTTAGTTGATAGATATTTAAGAGTGTAATTAACCCTGTGCAGGAATTTAGTATAATGGCCAGATGCCCAGGGAGACCTAGAGTGTCAAGGGAAATGCCAAATGTGAGAAGTGAAGAGGAGCCTAGTGTGATTAGGCAGTTGACAGATTTAGTGCATCAGCAAACTGATTTAGTGCGCCAACAGTCTAACCAACTAGGAGTGCTGTTGAACCGAGAGGTGCAAGGAAGTGCCAACTCGGGTTCTAGCAATGAACATTCTGGAGATAAATTCCGGAGACTAAGACCACCCACGTTTGATGGACAGTCATCTGATCCAGTTATTGCTGAAGGGTGGCTTAGGAAGATTGAAAGTATGTTTAGGTGCGCCAACATTAGAGAAGGAGACAAGGTCACGTTGGCAACATTTCACTTGGCTGGTGAAGCTCAACTCTGGTGGGAAACAATAGAGACCACCACTGATGTCTTGGCGATGCCTTGGTCGCAATTCAAAGACATTTTCTACGAGAAGTATTTCAACAGTACTGTCCAAACTGCAAAGAAGTTGGAATTTCTAAACTTGAAGCAGACAGGGTCTGTAGCCGAGTACAGTAGGCAATTCGAGTCCCTGTCCAGGTTTGCTGGACATTTTGCTCACAGGGAAGAGGATAAGGTATTCAAATTTGTACATGGACTGAAGCCAGAAATTTACCGAGGAGTTAAATTTTGTGGTATTAAAGGTTTGTCATTCAGTGAAGTTATATCTACTGCTCTGGAAGTGGAAGAAGCTGAAAGGAAGTGTGCGGGACCAAAAGAGGTCCCACAAAAGTCGGTCTAGCCACACCATCAAAGGGGAGCGAAGAGGCCAAGTGAAGGCCAGAGTAGTCAAGGAACAGGAGGAAAGGTACAGAATGTCATGAAATTTCCCCAGTGTCCTAAGTGTTTAAAGAACCACCCGGGCGAATGCAGACTGGGATTTGGGAAGTGTTTCAACTGTGAGGAGGTTGGACACACATTCAAAGAATGCTCGAAGCCTAGAATCACCAGATGCTACAATTGTAACAAGGTCGGCCATATTAGTAGAGACTGTCCAGTTCCTAAGAGTGGTCCTGCTATGATTAAACTTGGGATATTCTCCATGATGGAGTCGGGGAATGAAGACCAGCCTGCTGTGGTGTCAGGTACTATATTGATCAACTCTGTGCCTGCTCTTACTTTAATAGACTCTGGTGCAACGCATTTGTTTATAGCATCTGCATTTGCTGTTAAGTTAGATGTACAGTTCACCCCTTCCATACATGTATTTAATGTTGCATTACCCTCTGGTGAACGCATGCACTCTAACCAAGTGATGCTTGACAGTGATGTGTTAGTAGGGAATGTAAGTCTACCTGCTGATCTTATTATTATGGATATAATGGGATTTGATGTAATCCTAGGAATGGACTGGTTGTTTAAACACCACGCCACAATTGATTGTAGGACTGGAATAGTTAGCTTCCAACCCCCTGGTAGTTTGAAGCATACCTTTCAAGCTTCAAGGAGGAGTAATGAAATGTCTGTGATGACTTCTATTAACACTAGACCTTCCCTATGTGGAGAGTATTTGTGCTTCTTAGCTAGTGTTTTAGACACACAACTTGTAGGAAAAGAAAATCCTCAAAATGTTTTAATTGTCCAAAACTTTCCCGAAGTATTTCTAGATGACCTTCCTGGTTTACCACCAGATAGGGAAATTCAATTTGTTGTAGATGTTTACCCCGGCGCCGAACCTGTGTCTAAAAATCCATATAGATTTGCACCAACTGAACTTAAGGAATTAAAGAAGCAATTGGAGGATATGTTGGAGAAAGGGTTCATACGCCCTAGCTTTTCACCGTGGGGTGCACCTGTCCTTTTTGTCAAAAAGAAAGATGGATCAATGCGTATGTGCATTGATTATAGAGAATTGAATAAGTTAACTGTCAAGAACAAGTATCCATTACCAAGGATTGATGATTTATTCGACCAACTTAATGGTGCTAGAGTTTTCTCTAAGATTGACCTTAGGTCCGGTTATTACCAGTTGAAGGTTAAATTTGAAGATATTCCAAAGACTGCTTTTCGCACAAGGTATGGACATTATGAGTTTTTGGTCATGTCCTTTGGATTGACAAATGCACCAGCAGCCTTTATGGATCTCATGAATAGAGTGTTTTATGAGTATTTGGATAAGTTTGTCATAGTGTTTATAGATGACATTTTAATCTATTCACGTACTAAGGATGAGCATGCTAGGCACCTGACCTTGGTGTTGAAAGTATTAAAACAACACCAACTATACGCCAAGTTTTCAAAGTGTGAGTTTTGGTTGGACCAAGTTCACTTTTTAGGACATGTTATCTCTGGGGATGGTATATCTGTCGATCCAGCTAAGGTTCAAGCAGTTAAGGAATGGCCCCAACCTAGGAATGCTACAGAGATCAGGAGTTTTCTTGGACTTGCAGGATATTATAGAAAGTTCATTGAAGGATTTTCGAAGATTGCTACACCCCTTACTAAGTTGACAAGGAAAAATGTGAAGTATATATGGACTGACGAATGTGATCATAGTTTTCAGACCCTGAAACAGAAACTGACCAATGCTCCAATTTTAACCCTTCCAGTTGAAGATGGTAAATTTAGCATTTACTGTGATGCATCCAAGATTGGACTTGGCTGTGTCTTGATGCAAGAAGGAAAGGTAATAGCTTATGCCTCCAGGCAGTTGAAAACACATGAGAAGAATTACCCTACACATGACTTAGAATTAGCTGCAGTGGTATTTACATTTAAGATTTGGAGGCATTACTTGTATGGACAATCTTGCGAGATATTTTCAGATCATAAGAGCCTGAAGTATATTTTCACACAGAAAGAACTGAACATGAGGCAACGTCGATGGTTGGAATTTGTAAAGGACTATGATTTCGAGATTAAATATCATCCCGGGAAAGCAAATGTTGTGGCTGATGCTCTGAGTAGAGTAACAACACCAACCCCAACTATGATTTTCAATATACCATTAGCCTTAGAGTCAGAATTCCAAAGGTTTAACCTTGAAGCAGTATCCAGTGTATCAGCTATACTTTCAGCCTTAACCTTAAAGCCTACCATTCTAGAGAAAATAAAGGAAGCTCAGACGAATGATGAAGAGTGTAACAAGTACAAGTTAAGCATGGATTCTACGGACAAGTGAGATTTTAACTATTATATCGATGGAATCCTTAAGTTTAGAAATAGATGGTTTGTTCCTGCCATTAATGAACTTCGAGATGAGATTCTTTCTGAAGCACACTCTTCCAGGTTCTCTGTTCACCCTGGGAGTACAAGGATGTACAAGGATCTCAGACAACATTATTGGTGGCCAAGTATGAAAAGAAGTGTGGCAGAATATGTGGAATCGTGCCTAGTTTGTCAACAGGTTAAAGCTGAGCACCAGAGACCTGTAGGAATGTTACAACCCTTACCAGTTCCCGAATGGAAATGGCAACAAATAACAATGGACTTTGTTGTGGGATTGCCTAAAACAGAAAAGGGACACGATGCAATTTGGGTGATAGTTGACCGTCTAACCAAATCAGCTCATTTCCTACCGATAAAGGTGACTTACTCGATGGATCAACTTGCTGAGTTGTATGTACATGAAGTTGTTAGACTGCATGGAGTTCCAAGAACTATAGTTTCAGACCGAGACTCTAGATTCACTTCTAAGTTTTCGAAAAGTTTGCACAAGGCTATGGGAACACAACTTAGTTTTAGCACAGCTTTTCACCCTCAGACAGATGGACAATCCGAAAGAACCATCCAAACATTAGAAGATATGCTCCGTGCCTGCATATTAGATTTTCAAGTATCTTGGAGTAAATATTTATCATTGGTGGAGTTTTCCTATAATAACAGTTTTCAGGCAACAATAGGAATGGCACCGTATGAAGCATTGTATGGACGAAAATGCAGATCACCTTTATACTGGGATGAAGTTGGTGAAGCACAGTTGCTTGGTCCTGACATTGTGCAACAAACTGTTGAGAAGGTTGCTCTCATCCGACTAAGAATTTTGGCAGCTCAGAGCCGACAGAAAAGTTATGCAGATTGCAGGCGTAGAGAATTGGAATTTGTGATAGGTGATGAAGTTTTTCTCAAGGTGTAACGCCCCGAACCCGCCCCGGCTCAGTAAAGTTTTCGACTCGATTTTTGGGTTTTTCGAACTCTCGAAATTCATTGGAAAACGGGCCCAAAATACGTTTAAAATACGTCAAAAAAAATGTCGGGTCAAAACATTGTAGAAATAAGGAAAATTTGAAAAAAAAAAAACAAAAACGGGCTCAAAGGGGGCGCTGGGCGCGCGCGCAGAGCACTGGGGTGCGCCTGTGCGCCCCACCGCGACTGATCGCGGTCCGAGGCCCGACTGATCGGGCCTCCTCGGGTTTTCTCAACCCAAAACACTCCAAAACCCTTTATTTTAACCCATTTGACCTTTCCCCACTTTTCCTCATATTTCCCCACCCCGAACACCTCCAAAAATCACGAAACTTTAACCATACCTCCCCGACACATGAACCATCAAATCCCGTAAAAATTTTAGAAAACCGACTTCAACCGACTATTAATAAAAATAGCGAACTTAAACCCGACGTCGTTTGTTTTAAATTCAAATGGACGTCATAACACCTAAATCCTTTAAAACCAAAACCTGCAATATAAAACCCGAGAATATATATAAAACCCGAGAATATATAGTTTAAAAGCCCAAAATACCACCACCATTACTCAACAACCAACGACTCGAAATCTTTAAAAATTCATTACGAAAACCTTTATAAAAACAACGTGCCAACACGTATTAAATCTCCCAATCACCAACCAGATACATCAAAAATACCAAAATAACCATCACTCACAACTCCTTGAAGACCATGATCGAGACGCCCCGACAACTGCCTGCACGGGCATGCCCTGTACATCACCAACTGCGCTCCAATCCTAGCTTTCCTTAGGCCCTCACCTGTACTCCCGTCTACACCTACACCACGGAACACAAAACATAAGCCTAATGCTTAGTAAGTAGGGAATAATGCATACAACAAACTCAATGCAACACAACCCCTAACACATGAAGTTTCTACTCGCTCAGTTGCTCTTGTTTCGTTTGCTTTTCGTTGTTCATTCACATAACCGTAACCGGAGCTCATCACACATGCTAACACCGCACCTTAACGCGACTAGGCGACTCCACTGGAGTCCCTCGCAGGTGTCCCACCCACACAAAGTCCCCCGCAAGTGCCACCCTAACGCGTCTAGGCGACTCCACTGGAGTCCCTCGCAGGTGTCACTCTAACGCGACTGGACAACTCCCATGGAGTTTCCCGCAGGTGCTACCCTAACGCGACTAGGCGACTCAACAATAGTCCCTCGCAGGTACCACCTTAACGCGACTGGACAACTCCCATGGAGTTTCCCGCAGGTGCTACCCTAACGCGACTAGGCGACTCAACAATAGTCCCTCGCAGGTACCACCTTAACGCGACTGGACAACTCCCATGGAGTTTCCCGCAGGTGCTACCCTAACGCGACTAGGCGACTCAACAATAGTCCCTCGCAGGTACCACCTTAACGCGACTGGACAACTCCCATGGAGTTTCCCGCAGGTGCTACCCTAACGCGACTAGGCGACTCAACAATAGTCCCTCGCAGGTACCACCTTAACGCGACTGGACAACTCCCATGGAGTTTCCCGCAGGTGCTACCCTAACGCGACTAGGCGACTCAACAATAGTCCCTCGCAGGTACCACCTTAACGCGACTAGGCGACTCAACAATAGTCCCTCGCAGGTACCACCTTAACGCGACTAGGCGACTCAACAATAGTCCCTCGCAGGTACCACCTTAACGCGACTGGACAACTCCCATGGAGTTTCCCGCAGGTGCTACCCTAACGCGACTAGGCGACTCCACTGGAGTCCCTCGCAGGTACCACCTTAACGCGACTGGACACTCCCATGGAGTTTCCCGCAGGTGCTACCCTAACGCGACTAGGCGACTCAACAATAGTCCCTCGCAGGTACCACCTTAACGCGACTAGGCGACTCAACAATAGTCCCTCGCAGGTACCACCTTAACGCGACTAGGCGACTCAACAATAGTCCCTCGCAGGTACCACCTTAACGCGACTGGACACTCCCATGGAGTTTCCCGCAGGTGCTACCCTAACGCGACTAGGCGACTCAACAATAGTCCCTCGCAGGTACCACCTTAACGCGACTAGGCGACTCCACTGGAGTCCCTCGCAGGTACCACCTTAACGCGACTAGGCGACTCAACAATAGTCCCTCGCAGGTACCACCTTAACGCGACTGGACAACTCCCATGGAGTTTCCCGCAGGTGCTACCCTAACGCGACTAGGCGACTCAACAATAGTCCCTCGCAGGTACCACCTTAACGCGACTAGGCGACTCAACAATAGTCCCTCGCAGGTACCACCTTAACGCGACTAGGCGACTCAACAATAGTCCCTCGCAGGTACCACCTTAACGCGACTAGGCGACTCAACAATAGTCCCTCGCAGGTACCACCTTAACGCGACTGGACAACTCCCATGGAGTTTCCCGCAGGTGCTACCCTAACGCGACTAGGCGACTCAACAATAGTCCCTCGCAGGTACCACCTTAACGCGACTGGACAACTCCCATGGAGTTTCCCGCAGGTGCTACCCTAACGCGACTAGGCGACTCAACAATAGTCCCTCGCAGGTACCACCTTAACGCGACTGGACAACTCCCATGGAGTTTCCCGCAGGTGCTACCCTAACGCGACTAGGCGACTCAACAATAGTCCCTCGCAGGTACCACCTTAACGCGACTGGACAACTCCCATGGAGTTTCCCGCAGGTGCTACCCTAACGCGACTAGGCGACTCAACAATAGTCCCTCGCAGGTACCACCTTAACGCGACTGGACAACTCCCATGGAGTTTCCCGCAGGTGCTACCCTAACGCGACTAGGCGACTCAACAATAGTCCCTCGCAGGTACCACCTTAACGCGACTGGACACTCCCATGGAGTTTCCCGCAGGTGCTACCCTAACGCGACTAGGCGACTCAACAATAGTCCCTCGCAGGTACCACCTTAACGCGACTGGACACTCCCATGGAGTTTCCCGCAGGTGCTACCCTAACGCGACTAGGCGACTCAACAATAGTCCCTCGCAGGTACCACCTTAACGCGACTGGACAACTCCCATGGAGTTTCCCGCAGGTGCTACCCTAACGCGACTAGGCGACTCAACAATAGTCCCTCGCAGGTACCACCTTAACGCGACTGGACAACTCCCATGGAGTTTCCCGCAGGTGCTACCCTAACGCGACTAGGCGACTCAACAATAGTCCCTCGCAGGTACCACCTTAACGCGACTAGGCGACTCAACAATAGTCCCTCGCAGGTACCACCTTAACGCGACTAGGCGACTCAACAATAGTCCCTCGCAGGTACCACCTTAACGCGACTGGACAACTCCCATGGAGTTTCCCGCAGGTGCTACCCTAACGCGACTAGGCGACTCCACTGGAGTCCCTCGCAGGTACCACCTTAACGCGACTGGACAACTCCCATGGAGTTTCCCGCAGGTGCTACCCTAACGCGACTAGGCGACTCCACTGGAGTCCCTCGCAGGTACCACCTTAACGCGACTGGACAACTCCCATGGAGTTTCCCGCAGGTGCTACCCTAACGCGACTAGGCGACTCAACAATAGTCCCTCGCAGGTACCACCTTAACGCGACTGGACACTCCCATGGAGTTTCCCGCAGGTGCTACCCTAACGCGACTAGGCGACTCAACAATAGTCCCTCGCAGGTACCACCTTAACGCGACTGGACAACTCCCATGGAGTTTCCCGCAGGTGCTACCCTAACGCGACTAGGCGACTCCACTGGAGTCCCTCGCAGGTACCACCTTAACGTGATGCGTGTCACACAATTGCAATACTCAACACAAAACTAAACAAACAATCAAACAAAGCAAACAACCAATTCCCTACCGTTCCATGGTGTAGGCCCGATGGCAAACCACACACATCCGCTACTTACCTGGATTCCTTGTGCGTGCTTGTAGTTATACGCTCTGTTAGCCCAATCGTTCACTTGTCACCCTAACATACTAAAAGAGAAGTCACTTAGTAATACTCTAACCATACGCTTTAACCAACTTTTCAACCTAACTCACAAAACCTAAATTCCTAGATTTTCTATCTTCCAACGAACTACTGCTCGATTACCTAAAATAACGAAAACTCAACTTAGACATTACTAATGAACTCAAAAGCAATTCTTAACCTAACTAACTAAAACTATCACACAATTCATTCCCCAAAACACAAAACCCGAATTGTGCACAATTTTGACCGTCAAACTTCAAACGGTCGTAACTCCCTCATTTTTCAACAGATTTCGACGTGCCACCCCAATATGTAAACCTCTACACGTCTACTATCCATTGAAACACTCAAATCAATCAAACAAACACATTAGCCCAGCTGAAATCCAGAAAACAGAATCGGCCCCCTTTTTAGTAAAACCGGTTTTTCCCAAACTCAACTCCAATCTTCCATTTCTCTCCAAAAACCACCTAACCCAATTCATTCAACAACTAAATGATCAAATTAGGAAGGAAAACCAACATTGAAACTCCATTTTCGGACTTCACATTCTAGGGTTTCCAAACCCTTATTAAACCCACCCAAAACTCATCAAAAACATTCTAAATCTTCATCTAGGGGTATCACCAACAAAACCCATAAAAATTTACCTTGAAACCTTGCAAAACTTGATGGAAAAATGGAGGAGAGAAATCACCAAGGCTGCTGAAAATGGCGTGGAGAAAGGGGAGGAAGAAGGAAGAGTTATGCCAAAAAATCCCTCCACTTGTTAAATTTATAAAACCATAATTACATTCTTTTAAATTTGCTCCTCCCAAATTCTTAAAATTGCAATTAACCCCCTTTTTTTCATGAATTTCCAACGCCAATCATTCTTCTTTCTCTTCACTTTTCTTTACATTTTCTTTGATTTCTATTGGTTCAATTTCCTTGACTTGTCAACCATTCACTTTTGACTTTTCAAACACTTAATCCTTTTAACTTTCTTTCTTCCTATTGGTTAATTCTCTTTTTGACTTTTCTCTCCTTTGCATTTCTATTCAACTCACGTAAATACCTCACAATTCACTCCCCCTTTTATTTATTTATTTAATTCATCTTTATTACAATTTCAACTCCATAAGATTTCAAATCACTAAATTCTAAAGTTTTCTCCCAATTTTCACTTCCACTATCTCTCTCTAAATCAAGCATTTAACATCATCCTAAATTAACGTTAAACTTACATTTCATGACATCCCTCAACTAAAGCCACATACGCTAGGAAAATCCGGGTGTTACACAAGGTATCACCATTCAAAGGAGTTGTGAGATTTGGGAAGAGAGGAAAGTTGAACCCCAGGTTTATTGGACCATTCTCAATCTTGAAAAGGATTGGGAAGACAGCCTACCAGTTACAGCTACCAACCTCTATGGAAGGAATCCATAATGTGTTCCATGTTTCCATGTTGAAGAAGTGCATAAGAGATCCATCTCAGATTGTGGAACAGCAGAGTATTGAAATTCGTCCTACCCTTACCTATGAGGAGAAACCAGTAAGAATCTTAGATTATGCAGTGAAGGTGTTGCGCAACAAAGAGGTTCCTTTAGTGAAAGTATTATGGCACAACCAGAATGTAGAGGAAACAACTTGGGAGCGCCAGCAAGACATGATGGACCAACATCCAGAATTATTCAGGTAACGAATTTTGAGGACAAAATTCTTTTAAGGAGGGTAGATTGTAACACTCGGTTCTATCGAACTAGCTCTCTTTTATTATAAATGGTATACACTTTATTAGGCAATAATTAAAGTAGGGTTATTGAGTGACTAAGAGTAAATTGGAAATTTCAAAAGTGGATAACGTATTTAAAGAAGAGGGTTGGGTTTAATGCACTGTAGGCACCACTATCTTGCTTACCATTCTTCTTTCAGCCTTCAGCTCTGCAGCAAAACTCTCTAGGCGATTCTCTCGCCCGATTCTCCTTCAACCTAGGTAAGTTTTCCTCAATCCTATTACGATATAGCAGTTAGATACTTGAGGGAGTACAATGTGAGGATTTTGAGGATGCTGCGAATGAGGGTAGGTTCGAGTTTTGGTGATTAATGGGAATGCTCAGGTAGTAGAATTTCTAACTGGATTCCTCGAGTTTTGTTTGATTCTTGGTGAAGTTTAGTGAAGGTTTGATTGGTGTTCTGTTATGAACTTAGGTGGGCAGGTTTTCGAAGTAACTAGCAACCAGACAATTTCCAGGAGCCAGGTAAGTAAAGTATGCTTGTGCCTTCGGGCCTACATCACAAAACATTATGATTTTGTTTACTTGAATGTGTCTGTATGTCATGCATCATATTTTAAAAGTATACGAAAATGAGATTGAATGCATGTTGGCATGGTAAGGAATGAACATAATGAAACAGTTATGCGAATCAGATTTACTGTTAAGAGAAGTAATCCGCCCCTTAATGAGACAGTGGATATTTAGACTTTGGGAAACTTGATCCGCTTCCCATCGAACAGGGGGATCAGAAATAGCTATATGAATCAGATTTACTATTAAGGGAAGTAATCCGCCCCTTAATGAGTCAGTGGATATTTATACTTTGGGAGAAGTGATCCAACTCCCAATTTCACAGGGGGATCAGATCAGAACGATGCATATGCAACTGAGATGAGAAAGTAGAAATTGCATATTTAGGAATTTATGTTTCAGCTTTACATTACATTATTGCTTTACTTACTTAGTATTAGGCTAATAGATGAGTTTTGTGATGTAGGTGAAGAAGTGACAGCAGGTGTATTTACTGAGTTAGCTGAGGACTAGACTGGTTGGAGGAGTGCAACTTTGCAACAATCTGGCAGTTGATGGGGCGGTTTAACTGATGTCAGTTGATGTGAAGGTTTAGTTGACAATATTTCAATTTAAGTATGTTGAACGTTCATGACAGTAGTGGTTTCAATATTTTGAATACGTTTTGAGAATTTTCAGATAATAGTATTCTGTTGAGTTTTAATGTTGGTACTTACTGGATTTTGAGTAATGCATTAGTTTGAATTGTTTCTGAATGGTTTCAGCGAAGTAAGCAAATTCCTTTCTAGAGTAGAGTTGTGTTTGTATAACAAGGAGTAGTTGAAATGTCGCTCTGTTTTTCTATCGGTAGATGATGTCTATCGGCAGATGCTGAGTTGTTGTTCTGTGGTCTATCGGAAGATGTCTTCAGTAAGCCATCAGATGATATCTTCAGTAAAGTCATCGGATGATGTCTTCAGAGGAAGCCATCGGAAGATATAAATAAAAATTAGTTGTTTAGTGATCGGCAGAGGTTGGATGAAGGGAATCATCTGGCTGACATCACCGGTTGATGTAAAATAAAGTCGATCGGATGAAGGAATCATCCGGCTGACGTCATTGGAAGATGTAGGAAGACTTTTGTCGTCTTATGACCGGTGGATGTAGCGTATTAAACTAATCGGAAGACTGTAGTAGAAGTCTTGTCGTTTAGTGACCGGTGGATGTCATGTATTAGACTTACCGGAAGATGAAGTGGAAGTTTTGTGTTTTTGTCACTGGAAGGAGCCTTCTGTTATCTGTTTCAGCCTCTTTCGTTGACTTTGTTCAGCGGCAGATGCGTTTGACTTTTGCAACTTTTAAAGTATTCCGCGAATTAAACCTTTATTTCTTTTGACCGATTACTCCTTAACTTCTCAACCGATTATTTAAGCATTGTTCTATAGTTTTGTTCAACTCTATTTTCCTCAAATAATTTCCGCTGCAATTCTTTAAATGTTTTGAGGTTTTAGAAAATGTCAAATTTTGACTTTCGAGCGAAGTTTTAAATTTGGTCCGAAATTTTCTTAGTTATGTTCGGGTTTATGAGTAACAAAACGGGTTTGGGAAACTTGGGGCGTTACAACTTGTTAGTACCTTATAAAATTTTCATTCTTAAGGCTCACTTCAGTAACTGGTGTGCATGAGCACATCATGCATATGAGAGACATTGAGGCTAAACTTAAGACACTTGAAGTTGATATGTCTGATTCTTTTTTAGTGCATTATATTTTGAATAGTCTTCACAACCATACGGTCCCTTTAAAATCTCTTATAACACATAAGGATAATTGGTCAGTCAATGAATCATTGGCCATGTGTGTACAAGAGGAAGGATGGCTGACAATGGAGATGGGTAATAATACATTCATGATGTATCATTGAAAGAAGAAGAATCAAGCCAAAAAGAAAGATAAAGGAAAAGATAAAATACCGATCCAAAGTAGTGAAATCAAGAAGGATTCAAAGTGTTACTTATGTGGAAAGAAGGACACATTAAGAAAGATTGTCCTAGATTTAAGTTATGGCTTGAAAAGAAAGGTACATCAATTTCATTTGTTTGTTATGAATCTAATATGGTTGATGATATTTATAACACATGGTTGATTGATTCTGGTTCTACAATCCATATTTTGAATACCTTGTCGGGTATGCAAAACCAGTGGGAAGTGAACGATACATCTATTCAGTAAGATTCGTTCACATGTGGAAAATGTTGGAACATGCAGTTTAGTTGTTAGCAGTGGTTTCATTTTTTTTTTGGAAAAGACCTTGCACGTTTCTATTTTTTCTAGGAACTTAATTTTGGCATTGGTTGCACATTATGATTTTGAGTTCCAACAAATGATGTGAAAACGGCTTTTCTCAATGGAGAGATAGAGGAAGAGGTTTACATGAAACAACCTGAAGGACTCTCCTCTAGCGATGGTGAGCATTTAGTGGGTAAGTTTTTAGAAATTTGTATATGGATTGAAACAAGCCCCCCGTCGGTGGTATTTAAAGTTTCATGACGTCATTTCTTCATTCGATTTTGAAGAAAATATCATAGATCAATGTATATACCAGAAGGTCAGTGGGAGTAAAATTTGTTTCTTAGTTCTGTATGTGGATGACATTTTACTTGCAACTAATGATAAAGGTTTATTGCATAAGTTGACATAATTTTTATCTGAAAACTTTGATATGAAGGACATGAGTGATGCATCCTATGTCATTGGTATTAAGATTCAGCAACACAGATTCCATGAAACTTTAGGCTTGTCTCAAGAAACTTATATCAATAAAGTTTTAGAAAGATTTCGGATGAAAGATTGTTCGCCAAGTAAAACTCCAATTGTGAAAGGTGACAAGTTCCATGAGAACCAGTGCCCAAAGAATGATCTTAAGAGGGAGCAAATGAAGAACATTCTCTATGCTTTGGTTGTTGGAAGTCTGATGTATGCCCAGCTCTACACATGGCCTAACATTGCATTTGTTATTGAGATGTTAGGAAGATATCAGAGTAATCCAGTTAAAGACCATTGGATTGCTACAAAAAAAGTGTTAAGGTACCTTCAAGGAATCAAAGACTACATGCTTATGTACAGATGAACTGATAGCTTAGATGTGATTAGCTACTCATATTCAGGCTTCATTGACTATTTTGATTCACGTAAATCAACATTAGAATATATTTTTATATTTGTCGGTGAAGTTGTATCTTGAAGAAGTGCAAAACAGAACTTAATTGCTACATTTACTATGGAAGCTGAGTTTGTATCATGTTTTGAGTCTACTTTACATGGTGTATGGATGAAGAGTTTTATTTCAAGATTTCGAATCGTTGATTCTATTTCTAGGCCGTTAAAAATATACTATGACAATTCAGCTGCTATTTTTATAGATAAAAACAACAAAAGTAGTAGTCAAAGTAAGCACATCGACATTAAGTATTTAGCCATAAGTGAACGTGTTAAGAATGCTATAATAGTAATCGAACACATTAGCACTGAATTGATGATAGTTGATCATTTAACTAAATGCATGTCAATTTCAAAATTTAAAGATCATGTAGAGAAAATGGGACTTGGTTCCCCTATGTAATTTTTCGTTATAAGAACAAATAATAATAAACTCTTCAGTTGATATTTCTCATTTGAATAAAATTTGTGTATACATTTATGTTTGAGAAAGATACTTAAGTAATAGACCTGGAATAAACATAGGATTTATTCATTAAGTTTATAGGCAATAAAAAATGAACATAATGCATTGTGATACATGGAAGATTATGCTCGATTATATTAAATATGTCGTTGTGATTCGTATATTGTGTTTACTTACTACAGAAATTATACAAAACTCAAACAAAGTGGGAGAATATTGGTTGTTGGTCTTGAATTTTATGTGGGGTCCCACTTTATGATAAGGGACCCTACCATGCCCATACCCTTTGCAGAAGGAAATATTTCCTTCTGCAATCTTCTCTTCAGCAAGATCTACCGATCTTGCTGAAGTTGTCACCTTGCAGGAGGTGATGAAGTCTCTTTGATGGAAGGAAGAAAAAGTTTGAGAAGAAAGACAGTGAGAGGTCCTATAAGCCTAACTCTCATTTAGAAATACACTATCGTATTGAGAGTGTGAAAGTTTAAAAACTACTAATCTCAGAAGTATAGCAATCTCGGTTTTCAAACATCAATGGCTAGAGGTAAAATTATATTTTCTGCAATTAGGTCTGAATACTTTATATGTCGGTAGGTTAAGTACGTTTAGATCGTTTAAGGATTCTAACAATTACACCTAGTAATAACAATAAAAAGCCACAAGATTAACAAGAGGTCAAGAACATAAAAAAATCCATCATAAGACAATCAAGTTAAAAATAAGAGATATAGGTGGCAGGAATGGGGTAGTTGCAAGGTCAGATTGGGATAGAGAAGGGAAAGGAAGAGGGAGATCGACTAAAGGAAGAGAAACATTGTCGTCATCGAAATCTTTTGATTTGTTTTAGAGGCCTTCAAAGCCGAAGTGAGCAAGGAGGGAGTGAGAGATGGGAGAGAATGATGGAGAGGAAGAAGAGAGAGAAAGAGAAGGGAGAGTGGCGAGGATGGAGAGAGAGTGCAAGGGAGTTAAAAGAATTTACGAAAATGAACGGAATTAAACGGCAAGATTTCCATTGCTAAAACCTCCTGACACGGTGGCCCTAGAAAAGGAACCTTGCAAAACCCACAAATATGCAAAGTGCTCGGGTGAATGTGTATAGCTCAACAATCGTGGAGAAATGGTAGAAAAAAGAGATGAAGATGAATCGAAAATAAAAGGGTGAAGGTGTGTGAAGGTGGCCGAAGATGAATATGAATAAAAGTGGAAGAATGGTAAAGGAAATGGAAATACCTTTGGCAGACCCGAGAGCTATCTAACGTTTGACTCAGGGGTGCATGTTTTCCTGTAGGAAAACAACCACAATTAGGCCTAGGTTTTCATCCTTTAACCTTTTAGACTCTCAATGAGAGAGGTGAGGGAATGTAAGAGTTCACCTAGCAACCCGAGGCTAGGGGAACAATGGAGGGCTACTCCACTCGATTAGGAAACCGAAGAAACCCGTGGGTCTTCTAACACTTCAGTTAGGGAAATAGAGATTGCATTAATTTTGGCAAAAAGTTCCTACAATCACCAATGTAATCTCTTAAATAGAGAAACCTAGGGTGGATGATTAGAGTTTGGCAATGGAAGAAAGGATTGGAGCCGTTGATGAAGACCAAGATGAAGGGACAAGATTGCAATCCATGTGCTTTATCCAAGGGTTGAGGTGCTTTTCTTGTTTTGCTTGATCAATGGTGCTAAATGGCCATGTCATCCATCCTTGTGGCCACTACTTGATGTACCTGTAAAATTCATACCTTAAATTTTTGCTCTCCTTTGGGCCAAGTCTTCATTTGGGTCCATTTTGTTGAAGAAGCAAATCCACACTTTGTTAATAACTTTCTTCCTCTTTTATTGACCGATTCTTCAACCCATCATCTACCATCATTCATCTAATCCTAGCCATTCAATCTAATGCATGATGCAATATAGATAATTCATACAAGAAGGCTAGAGTTTTCCACAAAAGTTCAAAACAAAAATTACAATAATTTATGGGTCAGGAAGACAAATTCCCATTAGGCCAAATAATGAGTCCATCCATGTGCTCCAAGTGAGGCTATGCAAGTGCTGATCCATTCCTACAAGAAAAGCAAACTCATTAGCAAAAATGTTTAGTAAATTATGGGCCTTAGTCTGCGATCTTGTAATGGGCCTCCTTGGCTCGTCATCCCCTCTGGGTGGCTGAGGATTTGACCTCAAATTCAATGATTCAGTCTCCTCTTCACGAACTACATTTCCAAGGTCAGGGGACAAATCTTGGACATTAAATGGGAATGACAAGAAGACTATTGGTGGTCGGGTGGTCTTACTAAAAAGTTCTGTGGCGAAGATGGAATGATTGAATTCGTGAGCTAGTTTGAAGGGTGATTGCTCGGTGATGGAGTGAGGGTTTCCAAAGTAGTCTAATTCCAAATGTGGTAGCATGCAGTTCCCATTATACTCTTTTGACCAAATAATTAATCCTTCTATCTTTAAGACCAAAGATGCAAGCTCAACATCCAAATGATCCTTGGGATGCTCTTGGCTCCAACTAATCCTCAAAATTCAAGTGAACGAATGTCGGAGCAATAGAGAACTTGTTATTACCAAATCAACAGGTTCCTTTTTCTTGGTTTGATGATAGAATTTGCAATAATCGCATGGTGAGGCTAGTTGTTTCGTTAGTTCACCCAATTGTAAATTAGGGCATTTGTTGAGTACATTGGGTGTAAATTTCCTCTTATTTTGCCTATCTCCACTATGTACCAAAGTAGAACAATATGTAGGATCTAGGGAATAGGTTAACTTCTTCAAAAATTGGTGCAAATGAGAGTTGATTCTTCCAACATGTGGAAAGGAGTGAGGTAGACCAATGATCATATTACAAACTTCAAAAATACTCTTTTCACTTATCTCCTTCTTTCCTTGATGCCATGTTGACACTTCTTCCAAATGGTAAGGCATCTCTTTGTCACAAGAGGGATTAAGATGCCACTGGATATGGGGGTATTCTTGATCTCAACCCATGTTTAGATAAGAAAAGATTTTCCTTGATCTTTCCTTCTTTACGCACAGGATCGTCACGAGCCACTTGTTCGGGAGTCATGGGTAATAAATTGATTGTCCTACCACCAAATTATAAGGTATAGTGGTTAAGGAATGCATCATGACTCACCTTCCGGTCGTAATGCCATGGTCGTCCTAACAGAAGATGACTGACATTCATTGAGACAACGTCGCAAAGAACCGAGTCTTTATACTTGCCAATAGTGAAGTCTATGGTTACTTGCTGGGTTACCTTAATGTCATCTCTATCGTCCAACCATCTCAACTTGTAAGGCTTAGGGTGGTTAATGATCTTCAACCCTAATTTACTGACCTTGTATTGTGAAGCTACATTAACGCAACTTCCTCCGTTAATAATTAACGAGCAAACCATGTCCTTGACTGCACAACGACTTTGGAAGAGATTCTCATGTTGACAGTCTTCTTTCACATTCTTAGATATCAAGGCTCGCCTTATGACTAGTAGTAAGGGTCCTTCTTGAGCCGTACAATCATCGGCTTTTTGATCACTCTCCTCTACTATTTCTTCTTCTTCCTTATTGTATTGTCCTTCGTCGTTCTCACTTTCCCATTCACCGGTCGATTCCTTGATTACCATCACATGATAGTTAGAGTATTCATTGCCATAATGTCTTTTTCCTAGACATTTAAAACATTGTACATCACGTGCTCTTTGTCCGTTAGATTGGTTTACTTGGTCTTTGTTCGTTGGTGGGGGATTGTTGGTATTACTTGTTCCTTTTGGGGGCCAATTACGGTTAAATGGTCTCTTATATTCATTCCTTGGGATAGTCTTGTCATGGTCCAAATTTCTCGGTGGAAATTTGTTAGGGAAGTTGGCCTTACTCTTACTCTTCAATTGTCATTCCACCGTGAGTGCTCACTGCACAACCATGTCCATGACCTCTAATTGTTGCATCTCAACTACATCACCAATATCATGATTTAATCCACGGATGAATCTCGCAATAAGTTGCTCTTCCGGTTCCTCGATAGCACAACGCATATTGAGTGTTTCAAATTCAGGGAGGTATTCATCAACTGTGAGGCTATTTTGTCTTAGGTTGTGGAGTTGATGGAAAAGTTTGTGCTTGTAGTGTCGAGGAACGAACCTCTTGTGCATGAGCTCCTTCATGAAGTTCCATGTGGTGACTGGGTATCCTATGGTTTGTATGCGTTGGGCTCTAAGATTGGACCACCTTAGTGCTACATAGCCCGTGAGTTCTAGTGAAGTGAGTTGCATTTTTACTCTTCAGAGTAATCATGACAGTCGAAGACACGTTCAACCTTATCTACCCAATTCAAAAAGGTATGTTCGTCACAGGTTCCATTAAATGGGGGAATGGCGATCTTGACGTTATGAAAGTCATCGTTGTCCTTACAAAAATTTGGGCGATATTGCTCTTCATCATCCATGGCTCAACCCTCATCCTCCGAATCATAATATCGAGGCCTTCTTCTTTGGGGTTCGGCCCACTCAATATCCTCTAGGGGTCTTTAGCCAGGGATTCTACGTCTAGGATGTTCAGGTCTATTCTTTGAAGAGGTTTCTTGAGAGGGGTCCCTTTCATTAGATTCTCTATGGGAATTGTTTCTCATGTGCTCTCTAAGTTGTGTCATTTCAAGAACACATCCTTGAGTTGTTGTGTGAGGGTGCCAACCAATCCCGTTAAAACATTGAGTTGACCTTGCATGCTTGATTCGCTCTCTTGTCATGTGTGCTCGGGAGGAGGTGTTTTCCTAGTTCGGTTAGGCTCCTGGTTGTGTGGTAGGTCTCATAAAAATCCACTTCTATTCGTCATTACTAAGCGTTAGGCAAATAATTATGTCAAGTTTGTAAGTTTGGTCATTCCAAATTTTAAATCTTTTTAGATACTTTAGCTAAGATTATTGATGGTGATTATCCAATTAGTGCCTTCGGTAAGTTTCAGGAACTTAGGAATGATTCCTAACTAAGAGAAAAATTTAATGGGAAACATGCTCAACACTTAGCCATTTAAACTTGAAGTCATAAAAATTAGCTTGGGAATTATACCAAACACTTAGCAAACTTCTCTTAAAAACAACTTTGTAATATTCTTCCAACAACCAAAATTTCCAATCCAAACCAACAATTATCACAACTTTAAACAAGATTCAAGCTATATAATCCTAATACAAATTTTATAACTCAAAAACAGCAAGATCTAAGGTTAAAAATACAAAATTTCCTCACGATTATCATGCTGAATTTTCGGATCATAGAGCAGAATTTCCTGGTTGTATATGGCCGATTCTAACACATTTTGTTAACAATTTTGCAAACCGATTTTGTATACTCAAATGACAAATCAAGATGGAAAAGTAGGTTCAAATATAACAAAATGGAGCTGAAAAATCGAGATGATATGGCATTAAAAACCGAGAAGAAAAGTGGTGAAAATGGTGCTCACCTTGGCCGATTCTTGTGCTATGTGTGCAACAATGTAAACCGATTTTTACCTTAGTGCTTATCCTAGGTTTAAGGCTACAAAATGACAAGAAAGTATGCTGCAAATATCAAGTTAAACATAGCTAAAAATCAGCAACAAAACAGAACCGAAACAAAGCATTAAAGTGAGCGGCTAACCCGGTTTTTGTGCCAAGTTTTTGACTCATCAAACCTTGTGCAATGTTTGAGTCAAATGCATCAAAAATGCTCTTGAGAAGCACCTTGTGCTCTGATATCACTTGACATGGTGGCCCTAGAAAAGGAACCGTGCAAAACTCATAAATATGCAAAGTGCTCGGGTGAATGTGTATAGCTCAACAATCATGGATAAAATGGTAGAAAAAAGAGATGAAGATGAACTGAAAATAAAAGGGTGAAGGTGTGTGAAGGTGGCCGAAGATGAATATGAATAAAAGTGCAAGAATGGTAAAGGAAATAGAAATACCTTTGGCGGACCCGAGAGCTATCTAACGTTTGGCTCACGGGTGCATGTTTTCCCGTAGAAAAACAACCACCGTTAGGCCTAGGTTTTCGTCCTCTAACCTTTTAAACTCTCAATGAGAGAGGTGAGGGAATGTAAGAGTTCACCTAGCAACCAGAGGCAAGGGGAACAATGGAGGGCTACTCCACTCAATTAGGAAACCGAGGAAACCCATAGGTCTTCTAACACTTCGGTTAGGGAAATAGAGTTGTGTTAATTTTGGCAAAGTTCCTACAATCACCAATGCAATGCCTTAAATAGAGAAACCTAGGGTGGATGATTAGGGTTTGGCAATGGAAGAAAGGATTGGAGCCGTTGATGAAGACCAAGATGAAGGGACAAGATTGCAATCCATGTGCTTTATCCAAGGGTTGAGTTGCTTTCCTTGTTTTGCTTGATCAATGGTGCTAAATGGCTATATCATCCATCCTTGTGGCCACTACTTGATGTACTTGAAAAATTCATACCTTAAATTTGGACTCTCCTTTGGGTCCATTTTGTTGAAGAAGCAAATCCACACTTTGTTAATAACTTTCTTCCTTTTTTGTTGACCGATTCTTCAACCCATCATCCACCATCATTCATCTAATCATAACCATTCAATCTAATGCATGATGCAATATAGATAATTCATACAAGAAGGCTAGAGTTTGCCACAAAAGTTCAAAACAAAAATTACAATAATTTATGGGCCAGGAAGACAAATTCTCATTAGGCCAAATGATGAGTCCATCCATGTGCTCCAAGTGAGGCTATGCAAGGGCTGATCCATTCCTACAAGAAAAGCAAACTCATTAGTAAATTGTGGGCCTTAGTCTGCGTTCTTGTAATGGGCCTCCTTGGCACGTCATCTCCTCAAACTTTTAAGGGTTGATTGACGAAATTAAAAATTTAAAGTGTCAATTGAAAATACTTCTATACTTTAAGATCTATTTTGATAATAACCCTTAATAATATTTAAATGTTTAACGAACTAGATTTGATGTGTGCTTAAATAGATAGAAATTTTCTCAAAGTTTTTGATACTTTTAATCAAATATTTGACATGATTTATAGTCCTAATACTTGTAACGTTCTTCTACAGTTCACTACCATTTGTTACATGTTTGCTAGCTTTTCCAAATCTAGATGTATTCAAATAATGAAGAGTTGGATGTTATATTTTTAGTAGGTGTGATTACAGATCCTACATATAAGAAAAGGGCTTTATAACTTTTGTTAGGTTTAATTTATATGCATGATCAACAAAATGTGCATAATGTTTTATGTTCTTTTGATAATAAAATGTATGAAATTTATGATTTTTATAAACAAAGCAATGTTAGTAATAGAGTATTCTTCATCTTGAAATATTGCTTTATTTTTCTAAAAGTCATCTATAAATTTTTAAGAGTATAAAATCGGTTACAAGCATTTCGTCATCTAGTAGTGCATTTGATTTACGTTATCTTGATCAATCATTGGCCCTAGTAGATGATGAAGTTAGAGATTTTGGTATCTTGGCATAGTGGAAAGCATAGGAAATAAAAATTTTCTGTGTTTTCCATCATGGCTCGAGATGTGCTAATTGTGCCAGTATCGATTGTTGCATCATAATCAACTTTTAGTCCAGGAGTAGAGTGCTATCGGTTCCGAGAAGTAGTTTGGCACTGAAAACAGTTGAGTCACTATTATGCTTCAAGGATTGGAAGCTTATGGACAAGAGGATGCAAGACAATGCACAATTAGAGGAGATTGCACAAGATATTGACAACATCAACCATATGTGTAACACCCGGTTTCCATTAACCGATTTACCTTTTTTCATTTATAGAGAATGTTTTATAATTGTAATATGGGTGATTTAGTGATTAGGTTAACAAGTGATTGAGCAAGGACAAGATGGTAAATTGCAATTTATTGTGGATAACGCATTTAAGGGAGGGTTTAATGAGGTTTAGCCGCCACTGTTCCCTCATTTTCCTCTTTGGGTTTTCAGCTCAAGCAGTCGAGCTCTCTAGGCGATTTTCCCTCGCCCGATTCTCCTTCAAACTAGGTAAGTTTTCCTTTCGTTATCTTGAGATTTTAGTGGCTATATAGCAGAGAGAGTACAATGCGTGTATTTTAATGAGGCTGCGAGTGTGTTGAGTTCGGGTTTAGTGTTGAGAATGTTCGATAACCAGAGTTTCCAAACTAGCTCCTTAGGTTTCTGACCGATATAAGGTTAAGGTTAGTGATGATCTAATCGGTATTCTGCTTATGATATTAGGTGTACAGAGCTTCCCGAGTAGTGGTAACCGAACAAGTTCCAGGAATCCAGGTAAGTAAAGTATGCATGTGCCTTCGGGCCTACATCACAAAACAGTAGGGTTGTGCATTTTGTGAATGATTTTGTATGTCATTCATCATGATTTTGAAAGACTACGAAAATGAATTTCCATGTAAGAATGGTAAGGTATGAACTGAATGTGACAGACAACTATTAAGGGAACTAATCCGCCCCTTAATCGAGTAGAGGATGTATGACATTGGGAGAATTGATCCCACTCCCAAGGGAACCATGGGAACAGATCAGCTATTAAGGGAATTCATCCGCCCCTTAATCGAATAGAGGATGTATGACATAAGGAGAATTGATCCCACTCCCAAGGGAACCGAGGGATCAGATCAGTTTATGAACGTACGTGTATGCAACTGAGATGAGAAAGTAGAAATTGCATGTTTAGGAATTTATGATTCAGCAATGCATTTCATTACTGCTTTACTTACTTAGCATTAGGCTAATAGATGAGTTTTGTGATGTAGGTGTCGAGGATACTACAGGTGAATTCTTTGAGTTCACCGAGGGATAGGCTGGTTGGAGGAGCACATTCATGTTTCGGCCTGGTAAACTGATGAGGCGGGTTAACTGGTGTCAGTAATCTGAAAGTTTAGTTGACAGTATTTCAATTTAAATTTGTTGAGTTTCATGACAGAAGTGATTCTGATGTTTTGAATACGTTTTTGAGTTCCTTTTGTTAATAGTGTCTGTTGGGATTTAATGTTGGCACTCACTGAATTTTTAGTAATGTAATGGTCTGAAATGTTTTTGAATGGTTTCAGTGAAGTGAGTAAATTCTTTTCTGTAGGTTAAGTTGTTGTTCTGTTGTTTATCGGAAGATGTCTTCAGTGGAAGCTATCGGATGATGTCTCAGTAAACTCATCGGCAGATGCGTGCTGACGTCATTAGAAGGTGTAGGTTTAAGTCTATCGGATGATGTCTCAGTAAACTCATCGGCAGATGCGTGCTGACGTCATCGGAAGGTGTAGGTTTAAGTCTATCGGATGATGTCTCAGTAAACTCATCGGCAGATGCTTGCTGACGTCATTGGAAGGTGTAGGTTTAAGTCTATCAGATGATGTCTCAGTAAACTCATCGGCAGATGCGTGCTGACGTCATCGGAAGGTGTAGGTTTAGGTCTATCGGATGATGTCTCAGTAAACTCATCGGCAGATGCATGCTGACATCATCGGAAGATGTAGAGTGCATTTTGTCGTTTTGCCACCGGATGATGTCTTCCATTTTCTGCTTCAGCCCCTTTTGTTGACTTTGTTCAGCGGGTGATGAGTTTGACTTTTGAAACTTATGAAGTGTTTTGCGATCTAATCCTTCATTCCTTTTGCCGATTATTCCTCAAAATTTTTACTGAGCATTCAAGCATTGTACATTAGGCTCGTTTAACTTGATTTTTACTTAAACGATTTCCGCTGCAAGTTTTAAAAAAAAAATATGATTGAAATTTTTATTCATGTACGGGCATGGTGTGACGAACCGGGTTCAGATAACTCGGGGCGTTACAATATGTAGGGCAAATTTTGAAGCATATAGCTCTCTAGAAGATTAAAGATAAGTTTATTTTTTTGTTCGTAAATGTATAAGTTATGTAACCAAGAAAATGTATATGATTGATAATTGAGTGAATGTCAACCTAGTTGTGATGTACTTGTATTATAGTGATACATTTTTTTATTGCAGATGTAACGAGTTGACTCAATGAAATCAAGTATTTAGTCTCATCATTGTTTCTTTTGTCAAAACAATTAAAAAATTGAAGCACGAAACAATTTTTTAAAAAATCTCAAACAAATGAACACATAAAATTTAATATGAAAATTTAAAAATAAAGTAAAAAATTATATTAATACATTAATGTCGCGGCACAAAGAGTTGTTTAACGGACGGGTTGGCTCGCTATTGTAGCGAGCTGAGTCTGACCCGGTGTAATACCCGACAATCCCGGCCAGGTGATCTTCTTAACCGAATTAACTGTCACCTTTATTTTTGGTCCTTTGATTTGAATTTAATGCCAAGGCTTATTTGATTGCTAATTGTGTGGTGGCAGAATTGTAATTATGAGGGATTGCAATTGGTATAAATAAAAAATGGAAACCTTAAACCTCACTGTAGCCGACACATTCACTCTCGGTGATTTCTCTCTTCTCCAGAGCTCTCTCTCTCAGCCAGCTACAGCTCCTTTCGGCGACCGATTCTTCAGTCTCCACCCCGACGAATTCACACCCTAGGTAAAACTCGACAATGTAGTTGCTGGTTAACCATTTTGAGCTCTGTTTTTTTTTTTTCAGCTAAGCTCTGTAGTTTTGGATTCTTCAATGGCAGAGTTATTTTAGTGACATTTTAATCCGCATTTAGTAATGGCATTTTCGATTCAAATCTGGATATTAAGATAATCAACTGTGTACATCTGCTAGGTTGAATCTGATTATTTAGGATCTGGAAACTAAATCCACGCACACAAGGTGCTGACTAGAGAACCAAATGTGTTAGATTTTATGATAACTATTGGTTAGGACTTTTAGGATTTTGTTTAACTCTGTAATGTGAAATGTTCTAAGTGAAGAAGATTGCAGAGAAGTGCTCCATTTGCTAAGGAAACCAGGTAAGTGAATGTGGATGAATACCTGGCCGTTAGGGCCCTACATCACGAGGGTATTAGTTAGAAGCTGTTTTCGATGTTTAAAGGTTATCTGAGCTATTGTCTATTGGTTATGATACTTGAACTGATAGAATAATTCCTGTTAGATGTATGACCTGTTCAATAGAATGATGAACCAAGAGTATCCTTACTCATGCATCATGGATGTTTCTCAAACATATGAAAATGTTTTAAGTGCATGTTTTCTCTCATGAACAAGATATGAATATGAAACCGATGCAACATGGATTAGGAGAGGGTTGGGGGCGGTTTGGCGTATGTCACTATCCAAAAGATGGACCAAGAATACGACCCGCAAGGGACTATGTATACTTTCACTGTCGAACCCCCTTTACCGACACAAATCCTCCTTTAATTCATACAACGTAAATGATGAATATGAATGATGAATATGAGCACGAACATGAACAAGTACAAGAAAAGACTCATGAGAATATATATTTTCTTTAAACTGTGCATTCATGCATACATGTTAGCATTGCATTCCTTACTAAGCATTAGGCTTATAGTTTAAACCTTATGATGTAGGTGAAGAATTAACAGGTGAGGACTCTAAATTCAGCGAAGATGTCTAAGGCTGGTTGTTGGATGGTGCTCAGGGTGACAGTGCGTGGCTGGAAAAGGCGATTATGACCCGTGGTTACTGCTCATGTGATGTCAGTAAGGATTACGAAAACTGAGATTAAAGTATGATGAGTTTTCTCATGTCATTAGATACTAGAATATGACTGATACAATTTCTAAGTAGGATGGGGTTTCTCTTAAGAGCGTCATTTTTTTTTTATATTACCTGTTTTAGCTTCTGAGCTCGAGAATGATTCTGAGAATTTATATATATGTGATGGTATGTTTTAATGAAGTCTTCCGCTATGCATACTCAGATTGAGTTTATGTTTAAGTCCGAGCAGGATTATATTGTCATGATGTGAGTGTGTGAAAATTTGGATGTCCTTCATGGGTAAATGTCAAAGGTGTTTGCCCACCGATGGATGTTTTCTGCCAGTAAAAGTCGTTTAATAAGTTAAGGTTTACTATCTTTAGGGTAAAGTAATCGGATGATGTGAGTAGTGCTGCTTTGATCGGATGAGTAAATCATCTGACTGACGTCATCGGTAGGAGTAATTTAAACTTTGTCGTTTTGTGATCAGATAATGTGAGTAAAGATGAGTAATCGGATGATGTGAGTAGTGTTGTTTTGATCGGATGAGTAAATCATCCGGCTGACGTCATCGACAGGAGTAGTTTAAACTTTGTTGTTTTGTGATCGGATGATGTGAGTAAAGATGAGTAATCGGATGATGTGAGTAGCGCTGTTTTGATCGGATGAGTAAATCATCCGGCTGACGTCATCGGCAGGAGTGGTTTAAACGTTGTCGTTTAGCTATCGGTGGAAGTAAGTATAAGGTTCGTTGTCTTGTGTTTTGGGTAATGTCTAAGAACCACGTGCATTGCACATGCCCATCGGTAGGTGTCTTCTACCGGGCGACGACTAATGAGTCACGCGAAGTGCACGTGACAATCGGGCAATGTGTCCCCTATCGATAAACGCCTGCATATCCATGCACCCCGAGAACGATGGAGTCGGGTGATCTGAGGGCATGTCTTTTCTGCCCGATTTTGTTATGTGACTGATGTCCGAGCATTGTCGCTCAATTCTGTGATATAGTAAGACAAAAGTGTAATGGAGAAGTCGAATTTATGAAGGGTTCAGTTTCGTCTGACGTTGTAATGTCTCTGAGTTCTGTTTAAGGAAAGAAACAAAAAAAAAATATAAGAATAACAAGAGGACAAGATGAAACAGAGAACTAACTAGCAAATAACCGAAGGATGTTTATGATTATGTCACGGCCCCGCTGGGATTGTTACACCCGGTCCCATGAGGCAGGCAGAGCCGAGCCCAAGGGCTGGGCTCCCAAGCTGCTAGGGACCAAGCCAAGCGGTCCCCAAACAAGTCAACCAACGAGTTGGCTCGTTGGCTCGGCAGGCCAGGCTCGCGATCCAGTCTGCTTGCCCCCAAACCCTAAACGCTTTCTCTGCAAAAATTAACTAACCTCAAAAACTTTCTTCACTAGAGAGCTAGAGCACACCGAGACGAACACTTTGACACTAAAATTGCGCCGGTCGGAGGTCGGCTGCCCGTCTGCCCGTCTGTCTCTCTTTCTCTCTACTCGGGTCTCTCTCTTCACTAATGCGGCGCACCAGAAGAAGAGAAGGGTCTTCAACCCTTCTCTTTTTCTTTCAATTTTTAATTAAATTAAATATTTAATTTAATTATTATTTTAATTCATAAAATAATATCATATAATAAACTCATATATATATACCCACTATATGTATATATATAAATACACTGATTAGTTTACCTCTAATCGCACTCAACTCTCTATCTCGACACGCACCAACTTGAATGTATAGAACAAGCCAAGGAGGAAAACTTCAACGAAAATAAGGAAAATTTCAAAAATTCAATTCCGAGGTTAAATCAAAGTCACTCATTAATTGATTGATCGAAGAAAAATACATGTGACCAAGTGCCAACATGTACTAACAAAATCAAGTCAAACTGATTGACCTCGAAAGATGCAATTTTTTTTTGTAAAATTTTAAAATTCTCGGATTTACACCGCTAGTTTTGGAGTTGATGGTCGAGTCCTCTTCAAGAGATTAGATTGTTTAATTCGGCATTTATGTTTAGACCCGTCTTTAAATCGTGAGATATTTTCACAAAAAATTGTATATTCTTACCTATATAACACGAACTAGATTCGAAAATCACGTGACGAAGATACGCAAAAAATAAATTTGTTGGCTTTGTCCCCTTCAAGCTATATACGGTTGAGAAGATTACCAACCTTAATTTATTGAGATATTATGGGTCTGCAATTTCTTATATATTATTAGGTCTAATTCGAGACAACAAGAATATAAATATTTTTGTATAACTTCCCAACTTAAACCAAGAAAATTAAAAAACGACGTAAATAATAGGTAGAATTCAACTTATTTGATGTTGCAAAATGATAGGTCATATTGGCAGGTTATTTTTGCTTTTATTAATGATAAGATACAAAATATTAACCTTGACAAATCTAATTGTGATATTGCTAATATCTTTCTTGATTTTTTAAAATATTTTTATGATGCTACAAATCAATTTTCTAGAATTTATCATCTCACTTCTAATATTATTCTTCCTATTTTTTGTAGATTTAACATGTAATTTTATAAAATATCGACTAATAAATAAATTTAGTAATATTCTTAATAAAAAAGAAATAAAATTTAAAAAATATTGGCATAACATTCTTCTTATTTTTTTATTATGCATGCATCAATGATTCAAGATTTAAATTAAAAGAAGTATGTCTTATGGGTCGTCGAGACCCAAAAAGCAACAATAAGGGTAATTTCGATGCAGCAATTACCTCCAAAGGATGTAGGAATTTATTCTTGGACTACCAGAATTGTCTAAAGAAGATGGAAGAATTGTTTCTCTTCTCAATGTATAAAGCCGCAATAATTGTTCAATTTAATCAACTAAAATGCCATACCAAGACCATGTACATGGACGAAAGAGGTAAGATTTACAAAATTAAATCATTTTCATTACTTCTCAAGCACATTGTTGATTACTTGGATAATCAGAAGCGATGTCAGAAAAACCGGCCACCGATGTTGGCTTTTGGCTGTTTCCATGTGAACGCTTTAAATGGAAACCCAAACGTCAAAGAGAAAAGCCCATGTGATGTGGCCCTATGTGTTGGAATTCTATTGGTCAGCATATTTTTATGGATTAATGTAACACCCGGCATTTTGCCATGTAATAGTTTTCCCGGATCATTTAAACGGGATTAATATTATATTAATACAAAGGAATGTTTTGGTTGAATTGTTGGAATAATTAGTGGAGAACTAAACTAATGTGTAACTAAAACCAAATCACTAAGTTTGAAATGCATGGAAGGGCAAATTGGGGAGAGATTAAGGTTGGTGGGAGTAAGCCAATGGATGATTGCCAAGTGGCAACTTGTTGAGGAAGCTAAGTTCATCCTCCTACGTGAATTTTCATTCACTTCTCTGCTTCCTCCCATCTCTCTCGGCTTTCTCTCTTCCAGGTGATTGAAACAAAACTTCCACACCTTGTTTCTCCAGCATTTCTCTGTTTTCTTCAGCAAAGGTAAGCATCTACTCATGCTAGCAAGTTTGGACAAGTATAATGTGAGTTTTACCGAAGTTTAGGGTTATAGTTTTTAGAGAAAAACCTATTGTTCTTGGATGAAAACACACCGATTTGTTTTCTAAGGGGTTTGAGTGAATTTGGAACAAATTCATCTAACTTATTTGTTAGCATTTGCAGCTGTTTAATACCTCTTCATGCATACTACAGGTCCGAGTATCCTAGGGACATTCGAGCATCTGACACCGCAGCAAACAGGTAAGTTCATGACCGTAGGTTGGCCCTTAAGGCCCTACATCACAGAGGTACTAGGGTCCCAGTTCTGACGGGTAGTTTTGGGTAGAAATGTTATAGCTTCTGTTCAGTTTGTGTTTTGTGTTGTCTGTTCAGCTTATGTCTCGAGTTGTCTGTTTTCTGTCTCATAATATGCCCTGCTGTTTCTGATGTCTGTTGTTATAGATTCAGGCACTGAGAATGTCATGCATACACGTTTTACTGAAAATACATGCAAAAACTGATTTTCTGTACACTGTTTGAAACTAAACAAGATAAAATCTGACTGTCTGTAATGTACTGGTTAAGTGTGGGACGGGGATTGGCCCCTCTGGTTTTATCCCTCCCTGGGAATCTGAAAATATTGTCCCTGGCAAGGACCCTCTGGTTTTATCCCTCCCTGGAAATCTGAAAACTGCCGTGCCTGATAGTGCACCTACTGAACCAGTTTCCCTATAAGCCCCACTTATACCCCTCTGCCACTGAAATGTAAAGTTCTGTTCTGTCACTGTATTCTGAAAACTGCATGCATAGCATTTTGCATCACTGCATCTGTATTATGTCCTTACTGAGTTTTAGACTTATAGGTGAACTCTCTGATGTAGGTACTGAACTCGATAATGAGGACTTTGTGCCTCAAGACAATGATCTGATGTAGCTGGTGGCTCGAGCTCATGGGGATTTTGGTTGCTGCAGTCAGGCATAAATTTTCTGTCCTGAGATTTTAAGTTTCCCTGAAATGTTTATATCTGTAATGTCTTCTGAAATTCTGGTTTCTGTGTCAATGTTTAAAATCTCTGTATTCGACAGTTGTATTTGTGTCTTGAAATGTATTGAAATTATTCTGAAACTGCTGGGATTGCTTTTATCTGTTTGTGCATGAATGACTTCTAGTTTCGGGAAGTATCCATGCAGTCTGTTTCTTTGAATCTGTCATTTGCAAAGTATATTCCGAAATCTTGATTAGAATTGGGTATTGAAGGTCTATAACCTTTACACATTCTGTTTCTGTTGTATTTGACAGTAGAATTATGTTCTGATGTGTTCTGAAATGGTTTGGAGTATTCTCTAATAATCTGTGCATGGATCGTCTCTGGTTTTAGAATAATCCATGCAGTTGTTTCCTTGATCTTCTGTTAGGTTTTCTAACTTCTGTCACGTTCCCATGCATGTTTTAAAACTGTGTCTAGAATCGGGTTTGAGGGTTTGAAGCCCTTATACCTTCTATTTGAAGTTTTCTGTTCCTAGGACTTCCTGTTAAAATTGTTAAGTTTCACCTTAGAAACTATATCATCCAATCACGTTCACCGCTGCCCGCTGCCCGTTTTAAAAGTCACATCCACCGGTAAGTGTAAAATCCAAGTCCACCGCTGCCCGTTTCTTTCTGTTAAATTATATCTTCCGGCTGACGTCACCTAAGTCTTCCGCTCAGTTATTTACATCATCCGGCTGATGTCAGCATAAGTCTTCCGCCCAGTTTAAAACCCCGTCTTCCGGCTGACGTCACCCAAGTCATCCGCCCAGTGTAAATATGTCTTCCGGCTGACGTCATCCCAGTTTTCCCGCCAGTATAATGCTTATATCTTCCGGTTGACGTCATCCATCTTCCGACTGACGTCATCTCCACATCCGATCTCAACTACTGTCTGTGTCTTCCGCCTGACGTCACCCATCTTCCGGCTGACGTCACCACATCTTCTGCCCAGTTTTACTCAGCCTCTTCCGCTAAATACTGTTTGTCTTTTGTCGTATCTAAATCCACCGATAGCTCTAATCTTCCGCCAATGTCCCCTGTTTCCTCCTCCGCCAGCCTTATGCTAAGTTATGTTCTGTTATCCATTATTGAAACCTGTTTTAAATTTCTACACCCGAAAACTCTCTCTCTCTCTCTCTCTCTCTCTCTCTCCCTGTAAATGTTTTCCGTTACTCACTGTAGTTTCTCCCTCTCTGTCCCAGTTTAAAAGTATTATGTAAAAAAAAAAAGAAAAAAAAAATAGTCACCGTTTCCCGTTGACTGTCCCGGAGTGACGGCTCCAACCCCGGACTCCGATCGAGTTCGGTCTCGGGCTGTCACAGTTGTGGTATCAGAGAGACACGGTTTTAAAACCGATTCTGTGAAATGTCTGACTGCGCAACCCGCCACGTGAGATCGCTCCACCAACTGTAAGTATTTAAGTTACTGTAACTGTTCTCTTTATTAAACTTAGCTTATTCTGTTTATAGGATTTCTTAGAAATGGTGAGAGGGCATCAGGAAGAGTCTAGTGAAAGTTCTCGTGCCATCGACCGACTAACCGAACTGGTAGGTGCACAGTCACGCATGGTTGAACGCATGATGGCCAGAGAAGATGACAGGAACAATAACCATGGAAATAACAATCGTGATAATGCACCACGAGACAACAGTGGAGACAGATTCCGGCGACTTCAGCCACCCTCATTTGATGGATTGTCTGCAGACCCGACCCGTGCTGAAACCTGGATTCGGACAATGGAGAAGATGTTCAGCTATGCAGAAGTAGAAGACAACAAGAAAGTTATTTGTGCCACATTTTATCTCACCGAAAGTGCTGGGTTTTGGTGGGACACAGTACAGTCGACTACTATGGCATTAAGCTGGGAGGGATTCACAAAAATCTTCTACGAGAAGTACTTTGACCGAGGAGTGAGGAAAGAAAAGCTACTGGAATTCTCTCGGCTGCGACAGTATGGGTCAGCGGCTGAATACGTCCAGAAATTTGAGTCCTTATCCCGATATGCAGAACACATGGTGGCTACCGATGAGAACAAGGTACATCAGTTCATCCAAGGGCTAAAGATGGATTTATTACGTGGGATCACGACTGGAGGATTTGATGAGGCACCGTATGTGAAGGTGGTGGCCAATGCTTACCAGTTGGAGGCCTTAGAGATAAAGTCCCAGAGACAGAGAGACCCACCAAGAGGGATCATTAGAAATGTTTCTCCACAACAACAACAGCAACAGCAAAGAGGTCAGAATTTTCAGCCTCAACAGCAACAAAATAGGGGCATTAAGAGGCCCAATGAAGCCATCCTTTATCAAGGCAAAGGAAAGAGACCAATGGGGGCTCCTCAACCTCTAGTATGCCCGCGGTGTCAGAAGCCTCACAAAGGAGAATGCAGGCTTGCTACAGGCCAATGTTTCCGATGCGGCAAAGTAGGTCATCTTGTTCGGGATTGGCCAATGCCCGACACCAGAACAGGTCAAGCCGTGCCAAGAGTGTTTGCAATGATGGAGGATGTTAATGATGCTGATCTGCACACAGCAATCACAGGTACAATTTTAGTGTGTGATGTACCTGCTTATACCTTGTGGGATACTGGGGCCACACATTCATTTGTGGCAGGGGACTTCGTAGTTAGACAGAAGGTTAGTTGTACGTTGTCTGATCAGCCCTACAGCATTATGCTACCGTCCGGAGAGTTTATGCACTCCGAGCAGGTCATACGGGGTGATGTAGTGTCAGTAGGAGACCAGAAGTTGTACGCCAACCTCATCGTTATTGGTATGAAAGGGTACGATGTCATTCTGGGGATGGACTGGCTGTTTAGACATCATGCCACCATCAACTGTAGGTCCGGGCTAGTGTCGTTTAAACGCCCGAATGAAGTAGAATTTTCTTACCAGGCAGTACCGAAGAAACACCGTATGCCTGTTATATCTTCCTTAAAAGCTCAACGGCTGATGAGGTCAGGGTGCATCGGGTTTCTGGCCCATGTAATAGACATACGAAGGCAAGGTGAGGTGGAACTTCAAAATATTCCGGTAGTCCGAGACTTTCCTGAGGTTTTCTTAGATGACTTACCGGGGTTGCCACCTGATCGCGAAATCGAGTTTGAAATTGACGTACACCCAGGTGCGGAACCAGTATCAAAGAATCCGTACTGTATGGCACCAATCGAGCTGAAGGAATTGAAGACTCAGCTGAAAGAGTTAGTGGACAAGGGTTTTGTACGCCCTAGCTTCTCTCCGTGGGGTGCTCCCGTCTTGTTCGTTAAGAAGAAGGATGGGTCCCTACGGATGTGTGTTGACTACCGTGAGCTGAACAAGTTGACGATCAAGAATAAGTACCCGTTGCCGAGAATTGATGATTTATTTGACCAGCTACAAGGGGCTCGGGTATTCTCAAAGATTGACTTGCGCTCCGGTTATTACCAGTTGAAGGTCAGACCCGAAGATATTCCAAAAACCGCCTTCAGGACCCGGTACGGACACTACGAATTCTTGGTGATGTCGTTTGGACTAACTAATGCTCCGGCAGCATTTATGGACTTGATGAACATGATATTCCAGGACTTTCTGGATAAATTTGTGATCGTATTTATCGACGACATCCTAGTATATTCTAGAAGTGAGGCCGAACATGAGGAGCACTTGGCTATTGTACTGTCAATCCTAAAGCAGCATCAACTATATGCCAAGCTATCAAAGTGTTAATTCTGGCTGAACAGGATTAACTTCCTAGGCCAAGTGGTGTCTGCTGAAGGAGTGTCTGTGGACCCAGCCAAGATTGAGGCTGTAAGAGACTGGCCAAGGCCAAGGAATGCAAGCGAGGTACGGAGCTTTATCGGGTTAGCTGGTTATTACAGGAAGTTTATCAAGGGATTTTCGGTGATAGCGAAACCTATGACCAGCTTAACAAAGAAAGACATCAAGTTCAGGTGGTCTGAAGCATGTGAAGGGAGCTTTCAGACACTCAAGCAAAAGTTAACCACGGCTCCTCTACTAGTATTGCCAGTTGAAGATGGCAAATTCAGCATATACTGTGATGCGTCGAAGGTTGGCTTGGGATGTGTATTAATGCAAGAGGGAAAGGTGGTAGCATATGCATCCCGACAATTGAAGATCCATGAAGAAAACTACCCTACTCACGACCTTGAGTTAGCGGCAGTTGTATTTGCGCTGAAGGTATGGAGACACCATTTGTACGGACAATCATGTGAGGTGTTTTCTTATCACAAGAGTTTGAAGTACCTCTTTACTCAGAAAGAGTTGAATATGAGGCAGAGGCGGTGGTTAGAGTTTGTAAAAGACTACGATGTTGAGATCAAATACCATCCTGGTAAGGCAAATGTGGTAGCTGATGCACTGAGCAGGATGTCAGCTACTATGCAACCAGTTATGTTGGCCGTGCCAATGCCTTTGAGGATGGAGATACAAAAGTTCGATATGGAAATAGTTTCTGGGCTATCGACCATACTAGCAGGCTTAACATTACGGCCCACCGTCCTGGACCGCATTAAGGAAGCCCAAAAGACCAATTCAAAGGAGGTGGCTGATATGGTGAGCAAGGTACCAATGGATTCTTCCAATTTCAGTTATTCGGGAGATGGTATTCTGAAGATCAAAAACAGATGGTATGTTCCGAAAGATGAAGAACTACGGAAGCACATCTTATCGGAAGCCCATTCATCTTCTTTCTCTATGCATCCTGGAAGCACAAAGATGTATCAGGACTTGAAGCTTCACTTCTGGTGGCCAAATATGAAGAATGAGGTGGCCAAGTATGTGGAGTCATGTATGATATGTCAACAGGTCAAAGCTGAACATCAACGACCAATTGGAACGCTTCAGCCTCTTCCGATTCCCGAATGGAAATGGGAGAACATTACGATGAACTTTGTTGTTGGCCTTCCAAAGACAGCTAAAGGCCATAATAGCATATGGGTCATAGTGGACAGATTGACGAAGTCGGCCCATTTTCTACCTGTAAAGACGACATTCTCCATGGATCAGTATGCTGAACTATATATTAGTGAGATTGTCAAATTGCATGGTATACCGGTGTCAATTGTTTCGGACCGGGATCCTAGATTCACATCGAGATTTTGGAAAAGTTTGCAAAGCTCCTTGGGCACTAGATTGGACTTCAGCACGGCATTTCATCCACAAACGGATGGACAATCTGAGAGAACGATTCAGACATTGGAAGATATGTTAAGAGCGTGCGTGCTGGAACTTCATGCTCCTTGGAGTAGATATCTACCGCTCGTGGAGTTTTCTTACAACAATAGCTACCAGGCTACAATCGGCATGGCTCCATATGAAGCACTTTACGGAAGGAAGTGTAGATCCTCGTTATGTTGGGATGAGGTCGGAGAAACCAAGCTTATTGGTCCTGAGATATTACAGCAGATGTCCGAAGTGATAGCTGCTATCAAACAACGAATAAAGGTTGCTCAGGATCGACAAAAGAGTTATGCGGACCATAGAAGAAGAGACTTGGAGTTTGCCGAAGGTGATGAAGTATTTTTAAAGGTGTCACCTTTCAAAGGCGTGATGAGGTTTGGCAAGAAAGGGAAGCTAAGCCCAAGGTTTATTGGGTCTTTTCCCATCTTGAAGAGGATTGGGAATATGGCTTACAGACTACAGTTGCCAGCGTCAATGGATGGAGTTCACAATGTCTTCCATGTTTCGATGCTGAGAAAGTGTGTGCGAGATCCAACCCAGATAGTAGAACATGTGGACTTTGATATCATGCCGACGCTGACCTATGAGGAAAGGCCTATACAGATATTGGATATGTCGCTCAAGGTGTTGCGTAATCGAGTGGTCCCATTGGTGAAAGTTTTATGGCGTAATCACAATGTGGAGGAAGCCACATGGGAAAGACAAGCCGATGTGAGAGCCCAATATCCAGACCTCTTTGCTTAGGCAAATTTTGAGGACAAAATTTCTCTTAAGGTGGGTGGAATGTAACACCCGGCATTTTGCCATGTAATAGTTTTCCCAGATCATTTAAACAGGATTAATATTATATTAATACAAAGGAATGTTTTGGTTGAATTGTTGGAATAATTAGTGGAGAACTAAACTAATGTGTAACTAAAACCAAATCACTAAGTTTGAAATGCATGGAATGGCAAATTGGGGAGAGATTAAGGTTGGTGGGAGTAAGCCAATGGATGATTGCCAAGTGGCAACTTGTTGAGGAAGCTAAGTTCATCCTCCTACGTGAATTTTCATTCACTTCTCTGCTTCCTCCCATCTCTCTCGGCTTTCTCTCTTCCAGGTGATTGAAACAAAACTTCCACACCTTGTTTCTCCAGCATTTCAAAGTTTTCTTCAGCAAAGGTAAGCATCTACTCATGCTAGCAAGTTTGGACAAGTATAATGTGAGTTTTACCGAAGTTTAGGGTTATAGTTTTTAGAGAAAAACCCACTGGTCTTGGATGAAAACACACCGGTTTGTTTTCTAAGGGGTTTGAGTGAATTTGGAACAAATTCATCTAACTTATTTGTTAGCATTTGCAGCTGTTTAATACCTCTTCATGCATACTACAGGTCCGAGTATCCTAGGGACATTCGAGCATCTGACACCGCAGCAAACAGGTAAATTCATGACCGTAGGTTGGCCCTTAAGGCCCTACATCACAGAGGTACTAGGGTCCCAGTTCTGACGGGTAGTTTTGGGTAAAAATGTTATAGCTTCTGTTCAGTTTGTGTTTTGTGTTGTCTGTTCAGCTTATGTCTCGAGTTGTCTGTTTTCTGTCTCATAATATGCCCTGCTATTTCTGATGTCTGTTGTTATAGATTCAGGCACTGAGAATGTCATGCATACATGTTTTACTGAAAATCCATGCAAAAACTGATTTTCTGTACACTGTTTGAAACTAAACAAGATAAAATCTGACTGTCTGTAATGTACTGGTTAAGTGTGGGACGGGGACTGGCCCCTCTGGTTTTATCCCTCCCTGGGAATCTGAAAATATTGTCCCTGGCAAGGACCCTCTGGTTTTATCCCTCCCTGGGAATCTGAAAACTGTCGTGCCTGATAGTGCGCCTACTGAACCAGTTCCCCTATAAGCCCCACTTATACCCCTCTACCACTGAAATGTAAAGTTCTGTTCTGTCACTGTATTCTGAAAACTGCATGCATAGCATTTTGCATCACTGCATCTGTATTATGTCCTTACTGAGTTTTAGACTCATAGGTGAACTCTCTGATGTAGGTACTGAACCCGATAATGAGGACTTTGTGCCTCAAGACAATGATCTGATGTAGCTGGTGGCTCGAGCTCATGGGGATTTTGGTTGCTGCAGTCAGGCATAAATTTTCTGTCCTGAGGTTTTAAGTTTCCCTGAAATGTTTATATCTGTAATGTCTTCTGAAATTCTGGTTTCTGTGTCAATGTTTAAAATCTCTGTATTCGACAGTTGTATTTGTGTCTTGAAATGTATTGAAATTATTCTGAAACTGCTGGGATTGCTTTTATCTGTTTGTGCATGAATGACTTCTAGTTTCGGGAAGTATCCATGCAGTCTGTTTCTTTGAATCTGTCATTTGCAAAGTATATTCCGAAATCTTGATTAGAATCGGGTATTGAAGGTCTATAACCTTTACACATTCTGTTTCTGCTGTATTTGACAGTAGAATTATGTTCTGATGTGTTCTGAAATGGTTTGGAGTATTCTCTGATAATCTGTGCATGGATTGTCTCTGGTTTTGGAATAATCCATGCAATTGTTTCCTTGATCTTCTGTTAGGTTTTCTAACTTCTGTCACGTTCCCATGCATGTTTTAAAACTATGTCTAGAATCGGGTTTGAGGGTTTGAAGCCCTTATACCTTCTATTTGAAGTTTTCTGTTCCTAGGACTTCCTGTTAAAATTGTTAAGTTTCACCTTAGAAACTATATCATCCAATCACGTTCACCGCTGCCCGCTGCCCGTTTTAAAAGTCACATCCACCGGTAAGTGTAAAATCCAAGTCCACCGCTGCCCGTTTCTTTCTGTTAAATTATATCTTCCGGCTGACGTCACCTAAGTCTTCCGCTCAGTTATTTACATCATCCGGCTGATGTCAGCATAAGTCTTCCGCCCACTTTAAAACCCCGTCTTCCGGCTGACGTCACCCAAGTCATCCGCCCAGTGTAAATATGTCTTCCGGCTGACGTCATCCCAGTTTTCCCGCCAGTATAATGCTTATATCTTCCGGTTGACGTCATCCATCTTCCGACTGACGTCATCTCCACATCCGATCTCAGTTACTGTCTGTGTCTTCCGCCTGACGTCACCCATCTTCCGGCTGACGTCACCACATCTTCTGCCCAGTTTTACTCAGCCTCTTCCGCTGATTACTGTTTGTCTTTTGTCGTATCTGAATCCACCGATAGCTCTAATCTTCCGCCAATGTCCCCTGTTTCCTCCTCCGCCAGCCTTATGCTAAGTTCTGTTCTGTTATCCATTATTGAAACCTGTTTTAAATTTCTACACCCGAAAACTCTCTCTCTCTCTCTCTCCCTGTAAATGTTTTTCGTTACTCACTGTAGTTTCTCCTTCTCTGTCCCAGTTTAAAAGTATTATGTAAAAAAAAAATAAAAAAAAATAGTCACCGTTTCCCGTTGACTGTCCCGGAGTGACGGCTCCGACCCCGGACTCCGATCGGGTTCGGTCTCGGGCTGTCACAATTAACTTGATGGAGGTTTATCTTCATGCATTAAAAAGAGGTTTCTGGTCCTCTCTCTCTCTGCTGAAAAAACAGAACGTACATGATAGTTTCTCCATGAGACTATCATTGAAAGAGAGTTACAAAAAGGGAGAGAAAAATCCTATTAAGAAATCAAGAAACCATGGATCCAAGTAAGTGATATTTTCTATCACCTTATGCTTCTGTAATTTTTATTTTGGTCATAGAGACATGAAAATCAAATTAACGTACATGTTTCTGTTATTTCTCTATTAAGATAATAAGAGAAAATTATGTAAACATGTACTATTTACCTTCATGGAATCAGTTAATCAATTATTTCTATCATTAAGAGATAAGAAAAATGATTGATGTTTGTGAAATATCTATTGTTCAAGATCCTGTTATTTCTCTAGAATGAAAAGAGAAAATCAAAGCTAGCATGTGGTATCAGAGCATTGTTGTAGAACAGTTGATTTTCCAATTATGAATCGTATGTTTATCCGCTCTTTACTGATCGATTTCGGTTAAAATAAGGATGAATAATTGGTGATATTAAGAAATTCCGAAATTATTGTTTATCGAAATTATTGTTCACCGATTTTACTGTTCACGTCGGCATTACTGTTCATGGCCGATTTTACTTTTCACTCCGGCGTACTGTTCACGGCCGATTATTGTTCATTAAAAAAAATTAAAATTAATGTTCACGTTTAAAATGATGAAATAATTCTTGATGTTTTGATTATTTTGTTTAATTGTATATATGACAATTATGTCTTGTCATTATTAATAATTGAAATTGAATCAAAATATCATTTATGCGAATATCATTATTATTTAATTTGATGTCTAAATTATGATGATTTGTTAGTCACCAAAGTGGCCGAATCAGAACGTTTTTCTCAGATATCAAATTAAATAAATTCAATTACTCATGTTTTATGTGATGCTCGCTAATGAAACGTCATGATGATAATTATGATTTTGACATGAGTGTATTGATTTTCATAGTTATAAAATAGTTTGAATTGCCCAAAGGTTAACTGGTTATTTTATAATGATGAATATAATTGTGGTAAATTGATATGCTTTGATTGGGTGTGTTTAGTATATCCAAAGATAACGAACATGTCTGTATCGAGTATGTTGATTACCAATTATGTGAAATTATATTGAGTATCGATTATGTTTATGATTGTATATTGTTGTGTCACCCAAAGGAGAACTTCAATATATATTTATGATTGTCTGATTGCATTATGACTCAAAGCATTATTTTGATTGAGCATGTTTTATTTTTTGCAGCATCTATTCCTGTTGCTCTTCATTCGCAAGCCGCATCTGTTGTAAAGTTTTCTGGTCTAAATTTCTCTGAATGGTGCGAACAAGTTCAGTTTCACCTCGGTGTTCTGGATCTTGATTTGACACTTTTGACTGAGAAACCAGCTGCTATTACTGCAACTAGCAGTGCTGGTCAGAGCTTCCTATAAAGCTTGGGAAAGATCAAATAGATTGAGCCTAATGTTTATGCGGATGACTGTAGCCAACAACATCAAGTCCACATTTTCGAAAACTGAAAGTGCAAAGGAATTTATGAAATTTGTGGAAGAATGTTCTCAGTCTGAATCGGCTGATAAATCACTTGCTGGAACACTGATGGGTACTTTGACCACCATGAAGTTTGATGGTTTTCGGACCATGCATGAACATGTTGTCAAAATGACAAATATGGCAGCAAGATTAAAGTCCATGGGAATAGAAGTGAATGAGAACTTCCTAGTGACGTTTATCCTGAACTCCTTGCCTCCTCAATATGGCCCATTTCATATGAGCTATAACACTATGAGGACTAAATGGAATGTGCATGAATTGCAAAGTATGCTCATTCAGGAAGAAGCAAGGCTTAAGAAACCAGGAACTCAAGCTGTCAATCTCATGAATTATGAAGGAGCTGGAAAGAAATCGGGAAAGAAAAGTGGAAAGGGTAAGAAAGGACTATCATCGATAGGTCAGTCCTCCTTCCAAATCCACAAGAAGGAACAACGAAAAGATAAGTGTCATTTCTTTGGAAAGCAAGGACACTATCAGAAAGATTGCCTGAAACGTAAGGCATGGTTTGAAAAGAAAGGTAAGTCTAGTGCTTTCGTATGTTTTGAATCAAATTTAACTGAAGTTCCTTGTAATACTTGGTGGATTGATTTTGGTTGTACTACTCATGTTTCTAATACGATGCAGGGATTCCTTACGACCCAAACCATAAGCCCAAATGAAAGTACATATTTAAGGGCAATCGGATGAAAGTTCCAGTTGAAGCTATTGGAACTTACTGGCTAATGTTAGACACTAGACATCAATTAGATCTTTTTCAAACTGTTTATGTTCCATCTGTTTCTCGTAATTTAGTTTCTTTGTCTAAACTTGATACAGCTGGATATTCCTTTATGTTTGGGAATGAATGTTGCAGTTTGTATAAAGATAATGTTCTTATTGGTTCTGGTGTTCTTTATGATGGTTTGTATAAATTAAAGCTTGATAATCATTTTGCAGAGCTTCTTTTAACCTTGTATCATAATGTGGGAACTAAACGTGGTTTAGTGAATGAATGTTCTGCTGAACTGTGGCATAAACGATTAGGTCATATATCCAAAGAAAGAATGGAAAGATTGGTAAAGCAATCAATCCTTCCAAATTTGGATTTTACTGATCTAAATATTTGTGTTGATTGTATTAAAGGAAAAAAAAACAAGAAATACAAGTAAGAAAGCAGCCACAAGAAGTAAACAGCTCCTTGAAATCATACACACCGATATATGTGGTCCGTTTGATGTTCCATCTTTTGGTGGAGAAAAGTATTTTATCACCTTTATTGATGATTTTTCACATTATGGTTATATCTATCTACTGAATGAAAAATCTCAGTCAATAAATGCTCTCGAAGTGTTTATTACTGAGGTTAAAAGACAATTAAATAGAAAAGTGAAAATTATTAGATCTGATAGAGGTGGTGAATGCTATGGCAGTTATGATGAAAATGAACAACATCCAGGTCCATTTGCTAAATTCCTTGAAAGTCATGGTATTTATGCGCAATACACAATGCCAGGAACACCAGAACAGAATGGTGTTGCAGAAAGACAAAATCATACATTAATGGATGTGGTTAGAAGTATGTTAAGTAATTCATCTTTACCCTTATCATTGTGGATGCATGCTTTAAAGACTGCTGTATATTTATTAAACAGGGTTCCTAGTAAGGCAGTCTCAAATACTCCATTTGAACTGTGGACAGGAAGGAAACCTAGTTTAAGACACCTGCATGTTTGGGGTTGTCCAGTAGAAGTAAGAATTTATAATCCACATGAAAGAAAACTGGATTCAAGAACAACCAGTGGTTTTTTCATTGGTTATCCAGAAAAATCTAAAGGGTATAGATTTTACTGTCCTAGCCATAGTACGAGAATAGTTGAAACTGGAAATGCTAGGTTCATTGAAAGTGGTGAGACCAGTGGGAGTTTGGAACCACGTAAGGTGGAAATTAAAGAAGTCAGGGTGCAAGTTCCAATACCCATAACTTCTACTCAAGTTGTTGTTCCTCCAGTTGTTGATCGTATCAATGACTTACACGAACAACAAATTAATCATCAAACTCCACATAGTGAGGTTGTCACGAGTGAACTTATAAGAGATGAACCACTTGAAATACCATTAAGACGATCTGCAAGAGAAAGAAGATCTGCTATTTTGAATGATTATGTGGTTTATCTTCAAGAGTCCGAATGTGATTTAGGACTTGATGATGATCCAGTTTTGTTTTCACAAGCCATAGAAAGTGAAAATTCTGATAAATGGTTAGATGCCATGAAAGATGAGTTAAAATCAATGGAACAGAATGAAGTTTGGGAACTCGTCGAATTGCCTAAAGGTTGTAAAAGAGTTAGGTGTAAATTGGTCTTTAAGACCAAACGCGACTCTAATGGCAATATCGAACGAAATAAAGTCAGACTTGTTGCCAAAGGTTTTACTCAGAAAGATAGCATTGATTACAAAGAAACCTTTTCTCCTGTTTCAAAAAAAGATTCTTTCAGAATTATTATGGCAATGGTAGCTCATTATGATTTAGAGCTCCATCAAATGGATGTGAAAACTGCCTTTTTAAATGAAAATTTAGATGAATAAGTTTATATGGACCAACCTAAAGGTTTTGTCGTTAAAGGACAAGAACACATGGTGTGTAAACTAAAGAAGTCAATATACAGACTTAAACAAGCTTCTCGGCAATGGTATCTTAAGTTTAACGATATCATCACGTCCTTTGGATTTAAGGAAAACATCATTGATTGATGTATATATCTGAAGGTTAGTGGGAGTAAGTTTATATTTCTGATTCTTTATGTTGATGATATCTTGCTAGCTACTAATGATCTTAGCTTAATGTATGAAACCAAGAAATATCTCAATATGAACTTTGAAATGAAAAATATGGGAGAGGCATCCTTTGTGATTGGAATTGAAATATTCCGGAATAGATCACAAGGATTGTTGGGATTGTCTCAAGAAGCCTATATTAATAAAGTTCTAAAGAGATTCAGAATGAACAAGTGTTCGGCAAGTGTTGTTCCAATTCAGAAAGGAGATAAATTTAATCTCAATCAATGTCCAAAGAATGAATTGGAACGTACACAAATGAAAGACATTCCTTATGCATCTATTGTGGGCAGCTTGATGTATGCACAGACTTGTACCAGACCCAACATTAGTTTTGCTGTCGGAATGTTGGGACGGTATCAAAGTAATTCAGGCATAGAGCATTGGAAAGCTGCAAAGAAAGTACTGAGGTATCTACAAGGAACGAAAGAACGCATGCTCACTTACAGACGATCTGATCATCTTGAAGTGATTGGATATTCAGATTCTGATTATGCTGGATGTGTGGATACCAGAAAATCCACGTTTGGCTATTTGTTCCTTTTAGCCGATGGTGCAATCTCATGGAAGAGTACGAAGCAGTCTGTCACTACTACGTCCACTATGGAAGCTGAGTTCGTGGCATGCTTTGAGGCCACAATTCAGGGTTTATGGCTGCAGAACTTTATTTCAAGACTTGGAATTATTGACAGTATTGCCAAGCCGCTGAAAATTTATTGTGACAACTCCGCAGCAGTCTTCTTTTCTAAAAACGACAAGTATTCCAAAGGTGTTAAACATATAGAGTTGAAATACTTGGTCGTTAAAGAAGAAGTTCAGAAACAGAGGGTGTCAATAGAACACATTAGCACCAACCTTATGATTGCGGATCCGTTGACTAAAGGATTTCCACCGAAGACATTTACGGAACATGTTGAACGAATGGGCATTTCTGGAAGTTAACTTTATGTTTATGTTTGTGTTCCTTATGTAATTAGCACTCTTGATGTAACACCCGACATTTTAGCCATATAATTATTCCTTGAACAATTAAATGGGATATACATATATTGGCCATTAATTAAGTGCGTATTTCATTGAAGTTTTGTGATACCCCAAGTGGATCTCTAGAGAAAATGGATCGGTGAATTTAACTAATAATTCAATTGGAAAACCAAACTAAAAATCAACCAAAACAGAACACCTTGGTTAAAAACCAATGGGAGGGCAAATTAGGTAAACCAATTAAGGTTGGTGGGAGGAAGCCAATGGTTGAGTGACACTTGACAACTTGTTGAAGAAGCCATGTTCTTTTCCCTTCCCTCCTACGTGAAACATCCTTCTGCCTTCTCTACTTTCTCTCTTCCAAGCGACGGTGCCAAATCCCCAAAACTTGTTTCTCCTGCTTACTTCTGTTTTCTTCAGCAAAGGTAATTATCTAACCTTGTTAACAAGTATGGACATGTTAAAAGTGAGTTTTGTTGAAGTTTAGGGTTAAGGTGTTTTGGAGAAAACTTACTGTTATTACGTGAAAACACTTTGGACCGTTTTCTAAAAGTCTGAATGGAGCTAGAAGCATATCCTACAAGTTATTAGTTAGCATTTGCAGCTTGTTTATTTTCCTTCCGTGCATGTACAGGTTCGTGCATTACCGAGACGATCAAGAACATCAACTCTACAGCAAACAGGTAAGTTCATACCCGTAGGTTGGCCCTTAAGGCCCTACGTCACGGAGACTCTAGGATTTTACTACTGTCGGGAGGTTTCGGGTAGATAAGTTGAAGTTATATTCCGAGTAACTGTTCTTCCTTTAGGTTCTGTTGTGTTGTTTCTGTCGTCTGCTGTTTAAATTGTAAGCACAGGAATGCCATGCATACACAAAATTTTTTCGAATTTCGGTTGCTCTTCAATCTGTTTTATTTGCCTCAATTAAATAATCTAACCAAAACCTCGAAAATACAGAGCAAAAACCGAATGCCCTTAAATCGGGTTCACTGAATTTCGCTCAAATTGAGCGCATGATGCTCGGCAATCTCTGCCGGGCGTTTTAAGGCTCAGCAACGACAACGCCGTGAACAGCCAAAAAACGGACGGCGATTGGGAGCTCTAAGTCGCTCTCACCCTCGGGCATCCAACAGAGCAAAAAACAGGGAAAACAACCGAGCCTCTTACGGGCTTTGGTTCGTGCGCGGCGGAGACAGGCTGGAACCCTCGTCGCCGTCGTTTGGACGGGAGAGCGCAGAAAACGCGTGTTCGCTCGTTTTCGATCGTCGCCCGGTTGCCGTCTCCCCCTCTCCCCTGCTCTCGCGAGGCGTCGGGCTCGAACAGCAGAATGGCGAATGCCTTTGTGTTTTATTTGATAATAATAATAATAATAATTAATAATAATACTAATTAATAATAACATAACAAATACATTTACCGGTATACCACAAGCAGACATTTTTCAGACAATTAGACTTTCGAGTAAATCTTGCCTAAAAATTCCCACACACACCAGTTTACTTTCACACAGCAAATTCCGAACGCGGTAAATTAAAACATTTGTTCCACCAATTGATTTAATACAACATTCCTATTTATTCTTGTAAATTAATAAAACAAACCTATGTTATTGTCTTACCAATTTCCAAAAAAAAAAAAACCGGGTGTTACAATCTACCTCCAAGCTTAACGATTAATCACTTTAGACATTAATTCTCTAAACGTAGTTCTTGTATGTTTATTTGTATTTTCAGGTAAGTTATTAATTTCTATCTTTACTTACGTGTCTACGAAAACTACAACCACTACAATTCATGCTACCCAATCGAGTAATCCTAAAGATTACTAAATAGATATTCTGTAACCTCACGTTTACTGAACTCTAATAGTTTTAGAATTAGGACTAAAACTGTCCCTAAATCTTCACACAAACTCT
>CM039504.1:22269177-22279252 GCA_022432975.1 Begonia masoniana
CATTGAGAATCCTAAAATGATATTTTTCTTATGCCTAATTTCTAGAATATTGGATATCTAGAAAAAGATGTAAAATCCTATTTTCATATTGAAATCTTTCTAACTCGGTTCCCTATGAGTTTTAACACTATTGGGTTTCCACGTAAAATTTCTCAGTGTTCATTTTATCATTATTTATCCTTACTTTCTTGACCTTATAATTTTATGGCTTGCGAAATATCCATGGTATTTTTTGGAATCGTATCTGCTAATCGTTCCGTACTCGCTTATTAGTGTGTTTGTACTGTTACATAAGTTTTTTTTAAAGGACACTTAGTTTAAGTGGACGGTTGTGACCCCTCTAACATTTTCTGAGAGCTTACTTGGAAAGATAAATTATGTCTAGGATTTGTCCAGTACAATCTTTTCTAGAAATTATATGATCATACTCTGCACGTCTTACAGAGGGGGATTATTATTGTTCCCACAAATTCATTATTTTCTTACAGAGTGTTATCAGAGAGCCTCGTTATTATGGCGGGAAAATTGAAATTGAAAACAAACAAAAAAAGTGCACACATACAAAACGAAACATAGATCTGGGGGCCAGTCCACGTCCCACATTAACCAGTACATTTCATGTCAGATTTAGCTTGCTTAATTTTAAACAGTGTACAGAAAACATTTGCAAGTCTTTCAGAGAAAACGTGTATGCTTGAACGGTGCTTGAACTTAAACTGGCAGACAACAGAAATAAGACAACAGAAAGTAAATCAAAGTCAGACATTTCAGAACATAACTCTAACTCTTCTACCCAGAACAACCAGACAGAACAGAGAACCTAGTACCTCCGTGATGTAGGGCCTTAGGGGCCAACCTACAGATATAAACTTACCTGTGGTCCTTAGCATAATTATAGCACTTGATCAATTTCTTTTAGGACTTGATAAACCTACAACACATCAACTCCAAAATTAATATTCACATTTATAGTAACAAAATCTTTGATTATAACTATATCTAATCCAACATATTCATAATATCCAAAGAAAACCAATGTAAAAGTTCATCATAATCATTTACACAACTATCTATCTAACCACAACCAATCTATATCCAACTAATCCAATTTAAGTAATATATCCGACATTTCTAAAACATGGCATCATACATAACTTAAGTTAAGGATCCAAATTCAAGTGATTTTCCTTTACTAATAAAAATTTGGATTGTATCATAATGCATTGTACCCACTTAAAAAATTCATAACTAATTCTATACATATTGAAACGCTTCGATTTCAAAGCCCATAAATTCACTAAAGTGTCTATTTTACCCAATTAAAATAGTTTTGCAAGATAAAATCGGAGGGAGGGTCAAAAGCATCAGTATAGTAACCTGTCTCGAATTTCGTCTTACAGTTTGGGCTAAACTTTGAAAATTTATAACTTTTTGTATACTCATCCGAATTCAATAATTCCAACGGCTATAGACACCTTAACGAGTTTATTTTAACAACCTCAAATCAATTTATCAACAAAATCAACTCACTTAAACCACATTTACAGAATTCCAGAATGCCCTAATATTCTCAAATTTCGAATGTTCATGCATCATTTCATACTCTTCATCAAATTCATCCCATAACATACATTATATCCCATTTAAGCCTAAAACAACCAAAAAAATAAAGAATCTATAGCCATTTTCGTACATCACTTAATAGGGTTTACCAAATCTCCATAAAACCCAAATAATCAACTACTCTTTCAATGAAAAATACGCTCTTGCACAAACAGAACCTAAAATCCAACTTACTTTGAATTTCTTGCAAGAAAGATGAAGCTTTTATTGGGAGAGAGTCTTCGACGATGGAGGGAGGAAAGCTTTCGTGAAGAGGCCTCCAGATGAGGGTTATTCATTCTCTTAAAGCAAAAACTTACAAGATAAGCATCAAAGAGGTGAGTTGTAGCTTTTTCATTGGATGGCATATTCTTTTACCTTTCCAATAACCCATTGCTTTATCCATGTTTAAACACATTGCTATTGAATTCTGAAAATTTCATTTTTAATCTTTATTTACGTAACAAAAAAGATAAGAGAAACATGAGGTGTCTTTCTCTCATTTGAAGACAACTACATCATTGCCTTTATAGCTCCTCCTTTTTCCCTTATTTCCTACGCCAATCATCCCAATAATTAAATTCTTCCTCTCTCTTTTCTAACCTTTCTCTTCTCTAATCCTGCTAATAAATCAAATTAAAATAATTAGATTCCCACTAAACTTTTCTAGTAATCTCGTTCACTTATCTTTTCTATTATAAAATTCTTAAGTCCATTAAAATAGTTTAATTTATTGAGTGCTGAAAATTTTAGAAAGTACGATAAAATTTTCGGGTGTTACATAAAACCTTAACAGAGAGTATAAACCTTCTATGGAAGTGAAACTAGAAGACACATTTAAGCTGGATGACAATTAAAATCGGAATACAGAAAACAGAGAACTTTTATAAATTGATGGCGAAAGAAAACAGGAAAAACAGGAACATTTAAATTTTTAGGCGTAAACCTTCTCTGGGAGTGAAGGCTGAAAGACAAGCGAATGACGTCAGGCAGAAGATATAATTTTAAAGGCAGCGGCAGAAAATGTAAACAGTGGATAATGTGAATAAAATGGAGGAGAACAGTAGCAGTGGTGGATGTGAATAAAACAAAATTGAACAGTAACCGGTGGATGTGAATAAGACAAAAGTGAACAGTAACCGGTGAATGTGAATAAGACGAAAGTGAACAGTAACCGGTGGATGTGAATAAGACAAAAGTGAACAGTAACCGTTGATGTGAATAAGATCGAAAGTGAACGTAACTGCGTGGATGTGAATAAGACAAAAGTGAACAGTAACGGTAGATGTGAATATAAGACAAAAGTGAACAGTAACCGGTGGATGTGGAATAAGAAGAAAGTGAACATTAACCAGTGGATGTGAATACGAAGAAAGTGAACAGTAACCGGTTGGATGTGACTAAGACCAAAAGTGAACAGTAACGGTGGATGTGAATAAGACGAAAGTGAACAGTAACCGGTGGATGTGAATAAGAAGAAAGTGAACATTAACCGGTGGATGTGAATAAGAAGAAAGTGAACAGTAACCGGTGGATGTGAATAAGACAAAAGTGAACAGTAACCGGTGGATGTAGAGTTTAAAGACAAAATTGACAACTTTTAACAGGAATTCATAAAACAAAAGTCGTGAAAACAGAAGGTATGAAAGCTTCAAACTTCAGAAAACGATTCAAAACATGATTTTGTACATATCAGGGAAACACGACAGAATTTTAAGGAAACAGATTGCATGGATGGCTCTAAAATCAGAGATAATCCATGCACATCCTAAAGGAGAAAATGTTCCAAACAATTCCAGAATACTTCAGAATATAAATTCAACTGTCAAATACAGAGGTTTTAAATACATCAACAACAGAACCTATACATTACAAAATTTCCAGCAGAATTTTTAAACAAAACACAGGATTATAACAGAGTTTTAGAACAAAACACCAGAATTCCAGAAGAGTTTACATATATGAACATTACTTTAAAGACTTAAACCTCGAGGCATAAAATTATGTATGGCTGCAGCAACCACCCTCGAGAGCTCGAACCACCAGCCACCTATTCATCAGACTGAGGCACAAAGTCCTCATTTTAGGGTTCAGTACCTACATCAGGGAGTTCACCTATGAGTCTAAAACTCAGTAAGAACATATATAAATGCAGTGATGCATATGCTATGCATGGACTTTCAGAAATACGATGACAGTACAGTACATTACATTTCAGTGGCAGAAGGGTATAAGTGGGGCTTATAGGAAAATTGGCAAGTGCACGACAGGTACAAACAGATATACAGAAACAGAATAGTAGGCCAGTCCCCGTCCCGCACTTAACCAATACATTTCAGTCAGATTTTATCTTGCTTAGCTTCAAACCGTGTACAGAAAAAAGTTTTGCATGAACTTTCGGGAAAAAAATCGTGTATGCATGGACATTTACAGTGCTTCAACTTAAACAGCAGAGAACAGGAACATAAAACAACGGAAACATTAAAAGGAAACACAGAAACTTAACTCTAACCCTTCTACCCGAAACCAACCTACAGGATTGTAAAACCTAGTTATCCAGGATGTAGGGCCTTACGGGCCAGTCCACACACAAGAACTTACGTGTTTGCTACGGTGTTGAAAGTGTTGAACGTGTGCCTTGGTGAGGCAACGAACCTGAACATGCATGTAAAGAAAATGAGCAAAGCAAGCAATGCTAACTAATAATATGTAGGGTATGCTGCAACTCCTTTCAAACCTTTGGAAAACAAACTAACGTGTTTTCATCCAAAAACAGTGAGTTTCTCTCAAAATGCCGTAACCTTAAACTTCCACAAAACTCACATTTTACTTATCCAAACTCATTAGCTTAAACAGATGCTTACCTCTACTAGAGAAACAGGAGAATGGAAGTTTTTGAAAAGATTGAAATCGCCAGACAGGAGAGAAAAACGAGGAGAAATGAAAGGAAAGCAGAAGGAAGCATATGAGAAAAGTGAGGGTTTTCACGTAGGAGGGGAGAGAGAAAAGAACATGCTTCTTCAACAAGTTGCCAGGTGTCAGTCATCCATTGGCCACCTCCCACAACCTAATTGGCTTCCAATTTACCCTTCAATAGGTTTTTAACTAAATTTTAGTTAGTTCGTCGAATCGGTTCTACAACCACTCTCATTCATGAACACGTTGGCAATTAAAAATAGTCATTGAATTAATATCGGAGTAATTCCGCTTACATATCCGGAGAATAAATCATAGGCAAAAATACCGGGTGTTACATTCCACCCACCTTGACAGAAATTTTGTCCCCAAAATTTGCCTAAGTAAAGAGGTCCGGATATTGGGCCCTGACATCCTCTTGTCTTTCCCATGTGGCTTCCTCTACATTATTATTTTGCCATAAAACTTTCACCAATGGGACCACTCGATTGCGCATCACTTTGAGTGAGGTATCCAGTATCTATATGGGCCTTTCTTCAAATGTCAGCGTCGGCATGATATGAAAGTCCACCTATTTCACGATCTGAGTTGGATCTCGTACACATTTTCTCAGCATCGAAACATGGAAGACATTGTGAACTCCATCCATTGACGCTGGCAACTGTAGTCTGTAAACCATGTTTCCCACACACTTCAAAATGGAAAATAGGCCAATGAACCGTGGGCTGAGCTTTTCTTTCTTACCGAATCTCATTACGCCCTTGAAAGGCGACACTTTCAAGAATACCTCATCGCCCTCAGCGAACTCTAAGTCTCTTCTTCTATGGTCCGCATAACTCTTCTGTCGACTCTGAGCAATCTTTATTCGTTGTTTGATAGCAGCTATCACCTCGGACGTCTGCTGTAATATCTCAGGGCCGATAAGCTTGGTTTCTCCGACCTCATCCCAACACAATGGGGATCTACACTTTTTACCGTACAGAGCTTCATAAGGAGCAATGCCAATGTAAGCCTGGTAACTATTGTTGTAAGCAAACTCCACGAGTGGCAAATATCTACTCCATGGAGCATGAAATTCCAATACGCACGATCTTAACATATCTTCCAGTATATGAATTGTTCTCTCAGATTGTCCGTCAGTCTGTGGATGAAATGCCGTGCTGAAATCCAACTTTGTACCCAAGGAGTTCTGCAAACTTCTCCAAAACCTGGAAGTGAATCTGGAATCACAGTCTGAGACGATCGATACAGGAATGCCATGCAGCTTAATAATCTCATTAATATACAACTCTGCGTACTGATCCATGGAGTACGTCGTCTTCACAGATAGAAAGTGGGCCTACTTCGTCAATCTGTCCACTATGACCCAAATGCTATTATGGCCCTTAGCTGTTCTTTGGTAGGCCAACAACAAATCCATCGTTATGTTCTCTCATTCCATTCGGGGGATCGGGAGGAGGCTGTGAAGCTTTCCACTTGGTCATTGATGTTCAGCTTTGACCTGTTGACATATCATGCACGATTCTACATATTTGGCCACTTCATTCTTCATATTCGGCCACCAGAAGTGAAGTTTCAAGTCCTGATACATCTTTGTGCTTCCAGGATGCACAGAGAAAGAAGATGAATGGGCTTCCGACAAGATGTGCTTCCGTAGCTCTTCATCTTTCTGAACATACCATCTGTTTTTGAACTTCAGAATACCATCTCCCGAGTAACTGAAATCGGAAGAGGCCATAGGTAACTTGCTCACAATATCAGCCATCTCCTTTGAATTGGTCTTCTGGGCTTCCTTAATTCGATCCAGGACGGTGGACCGGAGTGTCAAGTACGCTAGTATGGCCGATAGCCCAGAAATTATCTCAATATCGAACTTCTGTATCTCTGTCCTCAAAGGCATTGATACAGCCGACATAGTAAGTTGCATAGTAGCTGGCATCTTGCTCAGTGCATCAGCTACCACATTAGCTTTACCAGGATGGTATTTAATCTCAACATCGTAATCTTTCACAAATTCTAACCACCGCCTTTGTCTCGTGTTTAGCTCTTTCTGGGTAAATATGTACTTCAGGCTCTTGTGATCAGAAAAAACCTCACACGATTGTCCGTACAAGTGGTGTCTCCATACTTTCAGCGCAAATACGACTGCCGCTAGCTCGAGGTCATGTGTAGGATAGTTTTGTTCATGGTTCTTCAATTGTCTGGATGCGTATGCTACAACTTTCCCTTCTTGCATTAATACACAACCCAAGACAACCTTGGACGCATCACAGTATACGCTGAATTTGTCGTCTTCAACTGGCAATCATAACAGTGGGGCAGTAGTTAATTTCTGCTTTAAGTGTCTGAAAACTCACCTCACAAGCTTCAGACCACTTGAACTTGATGTCCTTCCTCGTTAAGCTGGTCATAAGCTTCGCTATTATAGAAAATCCCTTGATAAACTTTCTATAATAACCAGCTAACCCGATAAAACTCCGTACCTCACTGGCATTTCTCAGTCTCGGCCATTCTTTCACTGTCAGAATCTTGGTTGGATCACGGGAAACTCCCTCTGCAGACACCAACGTGGCCTAGGAAGTTTATCCTACTCAACCAGAATTCACACTTTGATAGCTTGGCATATAATTGATGCTGTTTTAGAGTTGACAACACAATAGCCAAGTGCTCTTTATGCTCTTCCTCGTTCTGAGAATAAATCAGGATGTCGTCGATGAAGACAATTACAAATTTGTCCAAGAACTCCTGCAATATCCTATTCATCAAGTCCATAAATGCCGCTGGGGGCATTAGTCAACCCGAACGACATCACCAAAAACTCGTATGTCCGTACCGGGTCCTGAAGGCGGTCTTTGGAATATCATCAGCCCTGACCTTCAACTGGTAATAACCGGAGCGCAAATCGATCTTCAAGAATACCCGAGCCCCTATAGCTGGTCAAATAAATCGTCAATCCTCGGTAACGAGTACTTATTCTTGTTGGTCAACTTGTTCAGCTCCCGGTAATCAATGCACATCCGTAGGGACCCATCCTTCTTCTTAACAAACAAGACGGGAGCACCCCACAAAGAAAAACTAGGGCGCACAAAACCCTTATCCACCAATTCCTTTAGCTGAGCCTTCAACTCCCTCAGCTCAATTGGTGCCATACGGTACGGATTCTTCGATACTGGTTCAGCACCAGGATATACGTCAATCTCAAACTCGATTTCACGATCAGGTTGCAATCCCGGTAAGTCATCTAAGAAAACCTCTGAGAAGTCTCGAACTACCGGAATATTTTGAAGTTCCACCTCATTTTGCCTTTGAACATCCACTACGTGGGCAAGAAATCCGATGCATCGTGACCTCATCAGTTGTTGAGCTTTCAAGGAAGATATAGCAGGCATACGGTGTTCCTTTGGTACTGCCTGATAGGAGAGTTCTACCTTGTTCGGGCGTTTAAACGACATAAGCCCGGACCTACAGTTGATGGTGGCGTGATGTCTAAACAGCCAATCCATCCCCAGAATCACATCGTATCCTTTCATACCGATAACGATAAGACTGGCATACAACTTCTGGTCTCCTACTGACACTATATCACCCCGTACAACCTGCTCAGAGTGCATAAACTCTCCGGACGGTAGCATAATGCTGTAGGGTTGATCTGACGGCGTACAACAAAACTTCTGTCTAACTACGAAGTCTATTGCCACAAACGAATGTGTGGCCCCCGTGTCCCACAAGGTATAAGCAGGTGCATCACATATCAAAATTTTACCTGTAATTGCTGTGTGCTGATCAGCATCATGAACGTCCTCCATCATTGCAAAAACCCTTGGTACTGCAAGGTTTGGTCTCGTGTCCGGCATCGGGCAATCCCGAACATGATGGCCTCCTTTGCCACATCGGAAACATTGGCTGGTAATAAATCTGCATTCTCCTCTGTGAAGTTTCTGGCACCGCGGGCATACTGAAAGTTGAGGAGGCCCCATTGGTCTCTTTCCTTGTCCTGATTATTGGTGGTCTCATTAGGCCTCTTAATGCCTCTGTTTGTGTTGTTGAGATTGAAAATTCTGACTTCTTTGCTGTTGTTGAGGAACATTCTGAATAATCCCTCTTGACTGATCTCTTTGTCTCCGGGACTTCGCTTCTAAGGCCTCCAACTGATAGGCCTTGGCTACCACTTTTGTGTATGGTGCCTCATCAAATCCCCCGTAAGAAATCCCTCGTAAAAGGTCCAGCTTCAAACCCTGAATAAATTGGTTGCACCTTGTTTTGTCAGTGGCTACCAAATGAGGTGCATAGCGGGATAATGATTCAAACTTCTGAACATATTCTGCCACTGATCCATACTGTCGTAGCAGAGAGAACTCAATCAACTTTTCCTTCCTTACCCCGCGGTTCAAAATATTTTCGTAAAGATATTCTAAATCCCTCCCAGCTCAGTGCACGGTAGTGGACCGCACCAGTATCCCACAAAAACCGGCGCACTCTTTATGAGATGAAACGTGGCACATGTGACCTTCTTGCTCTCCTCTACCTCGGCATAATTAAACATTTGTTCAATCTGCCGAACCCATTCTTCAGCATGGATCGGGTCGGGTCAGTAGATAATCCATCGAATGCAGGCGACTGGAGTCGTTTGAATCTATCTCCACTGGTGTCACGCGGAGCATTAGCATGATTGTTATTTCCGTTATCTTCTCTGGCCATCAAACGTTCAACCATACGGGACTGTACTCCCACCAGTTCGGTTAGTCGGTCAATGGCACGAGAGCTTTTGCTTGACTCTTCCTGATGCCCTCTCACCATTTCTAAGAAACCCTATAAACAGAATAACCTAATTTAATAAAAGGAACTTTTACGGAATTAAACAGTACAGGTTGGAGGAGCGATCTCACGTGGCGGATTTGCGCAAGTCGACATTTTACAGATCGTTTTTAAAACTTGTCTCTCTTGATACATACTGTGCGCCCTGACCCGGTCAGGGACGAGAAGGATCACGCGAGACATTCAAAACGGGGGACTATTTTTTTAAAAAACATTATATTTTAAAACTTAACAGAGAGTATAAACATTCTATGGAAGTGAAACTGGCAGATCACATTTAGTAGGATGGCAAAGTTAAAATCGGAACAGGAAAACATAGAACCTTTATAAATGAGGCCGAAAGAAAACCAGGAAAAAAAAAGGAACATTTAAATTTTTAGGCGTAGACTGTCGCGGAAGAACCGGACCCGATCGGGGGCCCGGGATGGAGCAATCAATCGGGCGGAAACAGAAAACAGGGACTATATTTTTTTTTTTGTACATTTATACTTTTAAAATTGGCAGAGAGAGGATTTCTGCCAGCTGAACACAAACAGGCTTTCAGTCAATGGTTAGAGAAGAAAACCAAAAAATGAGGCATGGTGACAGAAGAAGCAGAAGACAAGGACTGATTAAAAGACACTTCACACTGGGGAAAAAATACTGTGGAAGTACAGATCTTAACAGAAACCATGGACCAATTTGAAACTGGATAAACAGGAGAGGAAGACGTGGCGATTGAAAATAACCAGAAACAGAATAT
>CM039504.1:22279352-22317146 GCA_022432975.1 Begonia masoniana
TGGAGAACTTCGATACTCTGTTGTTCCAAAATCTGAGAAGGGTCGCGTACACATTTCTTAGGCATGGAGATATGAAACAATCATGGATCCCTTTCATGAGGTTGGGTAGCTGTAACTGGTGGCGTTTTCCCAAACCCTTTTCAGATCGGAATGGTCAATGTACTGGGGTCAACTTTCTCTCTTTCCCAATCTCACAACTCCTTTGAACGGTTGACACCTTGAGAAAACTTATCAACCCATCACAAATTCCATCTCCGCCTGCAATACGATAAAAACTCTTATGCGAATCTTAGCTGTCAAATTTCTATCGGATGAGGGCAACCCTTATCAGCAGTTTTGCACTATGTCAGGACCCAAGAACCGTTGCCTCCCACACGTAGATCCAGTAAAAAGGTGATCTGCACTTTCGTCCATACAGGTTCATTGGCGCCCATACCATGTTGCCTGGAAACTTATTATAAGGAATTCTACTAAGGGTATGGTACGCTCCAAGAACCTTGAAATTGAAAATCCAATAGCATTGCACGAAGAATATCCCATGTTTGGCAATAGTTCCGCGGATTGCTCATCGTTGAGGATTGAAAGGCTGTGCTAAAACAGCTGTTGCACATAGCCTTCCTGCGTGCAAACTGTTCCAAAACTTAGATGTAAATATGGTGTCCGGTTCCTGACATATAGAAACTTGAACCCATGCAACCGACAATCTCTTGCATGTATAATTAAGCAAGGCTGGATTCATTGAGTAAGTTATCTTAATTGCAGGAAAAGTGAGGCAGATGTGTTAGACGGGTCAACTATAACCCAATTGCATCATGTCCCTTGCTGTTCTAGGTAATCCAACGACAAAATCCATAGTTATTTGTTCCCATTTCCATTCGGGAACTGGTAAGGGTTTAATGTTCCGCAGTCTCTGATGTTCACTTTGACTTGCTGGCAGACTAAACATACTCCACGGACTCCGCCGCACATCTCTTCATACCTGGCCACCATAATGTTGCTTGAGATCTCGTACATTTTCGTACTTCCAGGATGAACTGAAAGTTTGGAGGAATGTGCTTCGGAAAGGATCTCATCCCGAAGTTCTTTAATGGCAGGGACAAACCATCTATTTCTAAACTTAAGGATCCCATTAGCAGAATAGTTAAAATCTGATTGGTCCTAGAATCCATGCTTGACTTGTACTTGTTACACTCATCATCATTCGCCTGAGCTTCCCTTATTTCTCTAGAATGGTAGGCTTTAAGGTTATGGCTGAAAGTATAGCTGATACACTGGATATTGCTTCAAGATTAAACTTTTGGAATTCTGACTCTAAAGCTAATGGCATACTGAAATTCATAGTTGAGGTTGATGTTGTTACTCTACTCAAGGCATCAGCCACTACATTTGCCTTGTCGGGATGATACTTAATCTCGAAATCATAGTCCTTAACAAATTCCAACCATCGTCGTTGCCTCATGTATAGTTCCTTCTGTGTGAAAAATATACTTCAGACTTTTATGGTCTGAAAATATCTCACAAGTTTGTCCATACAGGTAGTGCCTCCAAATCTTCAATGCAAAAACCACGGCAGCTAATTCTAAGTCATGCGTAGGGTAATTCTTCTCATGGGTTTTCAACTGTCTAGAAACATAAGCTATAACCTTTCCATCTTGCATTAACACACATCCAAGACCAATCTTGGAAGCATCACAGTAAATGCTAAACTTTCCATTATCAATAGGAAGGGTCAGAATCGGAGCATTGGTTAATTTCTGTTTCAAGGTCATGAAACTATGTTCACATTCCTCCGTCCATATATACTTCACATTTTTCCTTGTTAACTTAGTAAGGGGTGTAGCAATCTTTGAAAATCCTTCAATGAACTTTCTGTAATATCCTGCTAGTCCAAGAAAACTTCAAATATCAGTAGCACTCTTCGGTTGGGGCCACTCCTTAACTGCTTGAACTTTTGCTGGATCAACAGATATGCCGTCCCCAGAGATGACATGTCCTAAAAAGTGAACTTGGTCCAACCAGAACTCACACTTAGAAAACTTGGCATAAAGTTGGTGCTGTCTAAGTACTTCTAACACCAAACTCAAATGCCTTGCACGCTCATCCTTAGTTCTAGAATAGATCAGAATGTCGTCTATGAATACTATGACGAACTTGTCCAAATACTCGTGAAACACCCTATTCATGAGATCCATGAAGGCTGCTGGTGCATTTGTCAAGCCAAAAGACATAACCAAAAACTCATAATGTCCATACCTTGTGCGAAAGGCAGTCTTTGGGATATCTTCAGATTTAACCTTCAACTGGTAATAACCGGACCTAAGGTCAATCTTAGAGAAAAACTCTTGCACCCCTAAGTGGTCAAATAAGTCATCAATTCTCGGCAAAGGGTATTTGTTTTTGACAGTTAACTTGTTCAATTCCCTATAATCAATGCACATACGCATTGATCCATCTTTCTTTTTGACAAAAAGGACCGGCGCACTCCACGGTGAAAAGCTTGGGCGTATGAACCCTTTCTCCAATAGATCCTCCAATTGTTTCTTTAATTCCTTAAGTTCAGTTGGAGCTAACCTATATGGATTCTTAGACACAGGCTCGGCTCCGGGGTAAACATTCACGACAAATTCAATTTCTCTATCTGGTGGTAAACCGGGAAGGTCATCTAAAAATACTTCGGGGAAGTCTTGGACGATTGGGACATTCTGAGGATTTGCTTTTTCCACAAGCTGTGTGTCTAAAACGCTAGCTAAGAAGCACAAATATTCTCCACACAGGGAAAGTCTAGTGCTAATAGTAGTCATCACAGACATTTCCTTACTCTTCTTTGAAGCTTGAAATGTATGTTTCAACTTACCAGGGGGTTGAAAACTAACTATTCCAGTTCTACAATCAATTGTGGCGTGATGCTTAAACAACCAGTCCATTTCTAGGATTACATCAAATCCTATTATATCCATGATTATAAGATCAGCAGGTAGACTTACATTCCCTACTAACACTTCACTATCAAACATCCCTTGGTTAGAGTGCATGCGTTCACCAGAAGGTAATGCTACACTAAACATATGTTCAGAAGGAGCAAACCGTACATCTAGCTTATCAGCAAAAGCAGAGGCTATGAAAGAGTGTGTTGCACCCGAATCTATCAAAGTAAAAGCAGGTACAGAGTTGATCAATATAATACCTGACACCACAGCAGGCTGGTCCTTTTCTCCTGACTCTGTCATGGAAAATATTCTCAGCTTTATCCTAGCAGGGCCACTCTTCGACGTTGGGCAGTCTCTAACAGTGTGTCCCGGCTTGTTACAGTTGAAGCATCGAAGGACTCTGGGCTTAGTGCAGTCTTTGAATGAGTGTCCAACCTCCTCACAGTTGAAACACCTTCTGGAAGTCCACCTACATTCCCCCGGGTGATTCTTCAAACATGTTGGACATTGGGGAAAATTTTTGACATTCTGCACTTTCTTTCCTGCTCCTTGACTACTTTGGCCTTCACTTGGCCTCTTCGTTCCCCTTTGCTGGTGTGGCTGGTTAAACCTTTATGGGGCCTCCTTTGGTCCAGCACACTTCCTTTCAGCCTCTTCCACTTCCAGAGCAGTGGACACAACTTCGCTGAATGTTAAACCTTTAATGCCACAGAATTTGACTCCTCGATAAATCTCCGGCTTCAGTCCATGCACAAATTTGAACACCTTATCCTCGTCCTTATGAGCAAAATGTCCAGCAAACCTGGACAAGGACTCAAATTGCCTACTGTACTCTGCCACCGACCCTGTCTGCTTCAAATTCAGAAACTCCAACTTCTTTGCGGTCTGGACCGTGCTGTTAAAATATTTCTCATAGAAGATGTCCTTAAACTGTGACCAAGTCACAGTCAGAATGTCAGTGGTGGTTTCAACTGTTTCCCACCAGAGTTGAGCTTCGCCAGCCAAGTGAAATGTTGCTAACGTGACCTTATCTCCTTCTCCTATGCTGGCGCACCTAAACATGCTCTCTATCTTCCTAAGCCACCCTTCAGCCACAACAGGATCAGATGACTGACCATCAAACGTGGGTGGTCTTAGTCTCCGGAATCTATCCCCGGAATGCTCATTGCTAGAACCCGAGTTGGCACTTCCTTGCACCTCTCGGTTCAGCAGTACTCCTAGTTGATCGGATTGCTGACGCATTAATTCTGCCTGCTGTCGCACTAGATGTGTCAACTGTCCGATTACACTAGAATCTTCCGCGCTTCCCGGAGTTGGTGTCTCTCTCTGCACTCTTGGCCTTCCTGGTCGTCGAGACATTTTGCTATATTCCTGCGCAGGGTTAACTATCTTTATAAACATCTAACTACTAAGGCTAACATAAACACTTACAGTTGTTGGAGTACTCCCATGCAACGATTGGCGCTGATGAGTGATCTTTTGAACGGTTTAACTGAATGTCTCTGATACCACACTGTAACGCCCCGAATTATCTAAACCCGGTTCGCTACTTCATACTCGTACATGACTAAAACTTCTACCTTATTTTTTTAAAAAAAAACTTGCAGCGAAAAATCATATAAGTAAAACAAAACCATGAAAATGATATTTGGATAGTCAGTTGGAATGTTAAAAGTAATCGGATAAAAGAAAATAGAGTTTAGATGGCAAAATACTTTAAGAGTTGTAAAAGTCAAATGCATCTGCCGATGAATAGAGTCAACGGATGAAGCAGAAATAAAAGATTCATCTGATAACCAAAACGACAGCACTTCGGCTACGTCATCCTGTGGAATTAACACAAAACCTCCGCCGGAGACTAGACGACAAAAGACTTTCTAAATCATCTGGTGGATCAAATACACGACATCCACCGGTCACTAAACGACAAATCACCATTACATCATCCGGTGGAGGAATGCACTTCATCCACCGAACGCTAGACGACAAAATATTTTCTACATCTTCCGATGACGTCAGCCGGTTGATTTCCTTCATCCAGTCAACTTTACTCTACAACCACCGATGACTAAACGACAAAACCTATTCTACATCTTCCGATAGAATTAAACATACATCATCCGATGGCTTTTCTGAAGACATCTTCCGATGGACTTAAACCTACATCATCCGATGGCTTTTCTGAAAGTATCATCCGATAGACAGCATAACTCAACACTTATCGATAGACATCATCTCCCGGTAGAAAATAGAGTACATTTTATCTACTCCTCGTTATACATACAAATTACTAATTACAGAACGGGATTTGCTTACTTTTCCAAGACCATTCAGAAACAACTCAAACCCCTACATTAATCAAATCCAGTAAAAATAACATTTAAAACTCAACAGGTCACCGTTATCAGAAAAATCTCAAAACGTGTTCAAAGTACTGAAACCACTACTGTTATGGGAACTTAACATTTCCAAATTTAAACACTGTCGACTAAACCTTCTCACCAACAGACATCAGTTAAATAGCCTCATCAGTTCACCAGGTCCGTGGCATGAGCGTGCTCCCCCAACCAGTCTATCCCTCAATGAACTCAGAGGATTCACCTGCTGTCACTTCTTCACCTACATCACAAAACTCATCTATTAGCCTAATGCTAAGTAAGTAAAGCAAGAAATGAAATGTGTACTGAGATGTAAATCCTAACATGCAGTTTCTACTTTCCATTCCTCAGTTATGTTGCGTTCGTTCACTGGTCTGATGATCCCTGATACAATGGGAGGTGGATCAGTTTTCCCAGGGTATGAATCCAAATACTCAATTAAAGGACGGATTAATTCCCTTAACAACTGATTCGATCCCTGATACAATGGGAGGTGGATCAGTTTTCCCAGGGTATGAATCCGTCTGACGATTTAAGGGGCGGATTAATTCCCTTAAAAGTATACTGTCACAGTCTGTTCGCATCTCACCATGCTACTTCATGTAAATTCATTTTCGTTTTCTTTCAAAATATGATGCATGGCAACTGAAATGAAACATGCATTCATGCACATACAAATCCTACTGTTTTGTGATGTAGGCCCGAAGGCACATGCAAACTCTACTTACCTGGGCTCCTTTGCAAATCCCGTGTCTTCACTTGGATCCTTCCTCACCTAGACATTTCATAATTCAATGTTAAATGCACCCAGAATAACCTAAACCCAAAGCTGGTAAAATCCTAACTAAAGAAATCATTCATGGATATTAGTTCAAGCCTCTGAGTCATATAGTCAAGCACCTAGTGTGCGTAGCTTAACCCTCACCGGCCCTGATGGCATTAGTGTACTAAAGCTACCAGACTCATACTAATGTCAGATTCTCAATCCTAACATTGACAACACCTAGAATCCTATCACCAATGCCATAAATCAGAAAACTCAATAATATCATCATTCTAACATTTGTCCGATTCTAAATCTCCAAGCACCAACCAATATTCATTCAGAAATCTAAGGAAGCTAGTTAGGAATCCTGTTCTTCGTGCATTCTCCGATTCAACACTAAACTCGAACTCCACTCATTCACAACATTATCAAAAATACACACATTGCACTCTCTCTGCTATCTAGCCATTAAAATCTTCAGAAAACGAAGAGAAAACTTACCTAGTTTGAGGAATGAAGATCGGAGAGGGAAATCGCCTGGAGCTCTGTTGTGCTTGAGCTGAATACCGAGAAGGGAAAATGAGGAAAACAGTGGCGGCTAAACCTCACTAAACCCTCCATTAAATACGTTATCCATTTATAAAATTGCTAATTACCCTTTTGTCCTTACATAGTTATTAACTAACCTAATCACTTTCTCCCTCAATTCTTCCATAAAATTAACACATTATAATTGGCAATTAAATTTGGTTTAATAGAGCCGGGTGCTACAACGAGAGTTTTATTGTGTCAGGTCAAGATGCGAGCACAGTCACTCAGATGCAATTGGACACCACATTGCTTGGATTTGATAAAATGTCCGCATCTTGGACCAAGGAGAAACTTCCGAGAGACAACAAAACTTTGTATTTAATTTATTTGCATTTATCAAATAGTATATTGCATGACGTTTTGAAGGAAAAATCTATTGCGGATATATGGTTAAAGTTGGAAGAGTTATCCATACATAATACCTTGATAAGTAAATTGCATTTGAAGCGGCGAGTTTCTCATCATTTGACAGAAAAAATTTATGGTGAAGCAGAAATTTTGTTTTGTAATTGAAACAAAAAAATATATTAACATTAGATAAATAACTCTAAAAATATGAAAAATTATATTAATTTTCAAAAGTTTTTTTTAATATTCACCACTAACCCTTTAATTAGGGTTTATTTATGATTTAAAATCTTTAATAAATCTCTAGAAAAACTTTTAAATAGATAGTCTATCTAACAAATTAAAATGAATAAAATTAAATACTATCAAATATAAAGTGAATAAAATATTAAATTATTGGCTTATGGGCTTTCTTTGGGCTAGGTTTGTCCTACATCATTCTCCTCTCTTTAAAAAAAAAAAACTTGTCTTTGAGTTTGAAAGGTACGAAGAACTCCTTAATTGAATACGAATTTGATGGATGCTACTTCGAGAAATAAATTTGATAAATATCATAATGCTTTTTTTTTTAAGTTCCATGAAGACTACACTAGTAACTTCAAATTGCTCACCTCGAACATAATAATAAAGTTTAATGGAGATTGCTTAAATAACTTTGATTTTGTTTCGTCACGTTCGTCGTCTACAATGCCTTATTGTTGAAAAAATATCTGCTTTTGAGGTGAGACAATCTCATCACGCTTGTCGAAAATAGCAGTTTCCTCGCCCAACACCCCAAAGTGTCTTGTTCTCAAATTCACCAGTTTCAAATTTAACATCATCATAAGCTAAAAGTTCTTGATGGAGATAGTGATCATCATATTGTAAGGTGTTTAAATAATCAAAATTGCCTTTTAGGGTTGGAACCTCACGATTCAATTCTAGAAGCACATGATCGATGATGTGCAAGGTGCATCAGTTGTTAGAAGACTGACTTTGGGTTGAACAATGGCTATTGTCAATCGTCGTCACAGAACAAAGATGATGACTTGTTATTTTCACTGTGGTCAATGATTGGTCGATTCCAAAGTAAATCACAATAATTTTTCCGTTGATTGTCGATACTTGGCAAATCCATCTATACCTTGAGTTCATGAGTATTCAACATTCAATTAAAAACTCGATCAACACGAAAATCATCTTGTTCATCATATGAATAATTATTTCTTTGTGGTTGTCTTCGATAAAAAATTTTGTGTCGTTGACAATCAGGATAATTATTAACTTGATCTAAAGGGAAAAAGGTAGTCCATTCATGAGGGTTTCGAGTTGGGTAGGTTGAAACCCTAGCTGGTTCATGTGAAAAATTGTCGTCGGTAATATCAGGCTAGCATGATCGGCTAGCCTGACTGTGCCTGGCAGCTAGCCGAGCCCTAGGGTTAGGGTTTAGCACTATATATTTTTTATTGTCTCATTTCCATTGTTCATCGTTTTCTCGGTTGTCGTCTGATTTGTTAAAATTAAATCTTTGAGCCTTTCGATTTTTTTGTCACCTGACGATTTTTGAAGTCCTCCTCTGTTACGACCCGAGGACGAGTTGAAGCAGAAATGCCAGGTCGGGAGACCCAATTCCCAAGAAAGGGACCCAATCACACAACCCAAGAGTAGGTTTGCACCAAAAGTCTTTTAAAAGACAATCCCACGTAGTGAAATACCAAGCAGATAATGCAATACAATAAATACTTGACAATATTAAATCGTGCTAAAAAGTAAAGGATTCCAATCCAACAATTAAGTTTACAAGTCCAAATTAACATCTAAGTTATTACCAAGAAACAAACAAGGTTCTAACAAAAAATAAATAACTCGCAGCCTCTCCCAGATCTTTACTGAATCTAAACGCTCTTCTATTTGCCTAGACTGGGAGGGAGGTGAGTGATTCACTAAATAGAAACATTATGCCTAATGCATCTTAATTTAAAAAGAGGTTTTTATCTTCATTTCAAACCTTGATTAAGTTTCCAAACCATGCATGAGTTTACAAAATTGTTAACAAAACTTTTTTCCTTCTTTTTATCAAAATCGGCTCCACGAGCCCTTAGTCTAGTAGTTACAATACATGTCACGTACATAGGTGGTTATACAACGAAAATAAACTTCACTGTTTTCCACAGAAAACGTCTTCAGTTAAAAATGAGGGTCACACAAGGGCCTCGCCAACACACCATCACAGAAAGGCGGTAATCTAAAAACCCAGCAACGCCTCTTGAGATCAAGAAAAATCGTGATAGTGATCAGAAGATCTAGCTCGTCACCCGAGTGGTCGGCAATCGATAGTTAGCTATGACACCAACTCAAACAATCAATAACCTAATCCAGTTTAGGGATTCAAAATCCAAGGAGCGCATCATCACCACCCTACTGTCATTTTTCGTACCTACAAACAATTCAAACTTCACACAACAAAAGGTATAACAAGATAGCCTCGTGATACTTTGACATCGAAACCATCCTAAGCGTCAAGAGAGTTCTTTCTCTCAACAAATCACAAAAAAATCATAATCATGTAATCCTCAAAATAAACTTTAGAAAAGCATACGTACATATACGTGTAAAATTGACGTGCTGGTGACAAGACCTCGTCTTACCTTTACATATGGAAACTCACCAAATAATAGTTTGAAAACAATACAATGCAGAAAGCATAAAATTCCTACATTGACGATGACTACTCTTTTTTCGTACAAAAGCGGCAACTTCTAGTATTAGCTTGAATTCAGAAAACTTGTTCAAGCCTAAAGAAAAATCAAATTCATAAATATTTCATTCAACACTAATGGAAGACATGGATGGGTCCTATACCGAAACTAGGAGCCCAATCTGGAATACTATGAGCAGTTGCCTTCACTAAGGCGACAAAAGTTTCCAAAAATAAATGTCGTGCGGTCAACACTTCACCAAAGTAGTTGACACTTGAGACTCCCGGATTCTACCATGTGTTGAACGGTCTCCCAAGCGGTCGACACTTCAATCTCTCAGGTTTCACAAGGTGTTGACCGGTGTGCAAAGCGGTCAACACTTCAAACTATCGTGTTTAGCATCAATCGACACTTCATCCAAAAGTTTCGACATTCGCTCGTCAATCGACACTCCTACTAAGTGTCGACCCTTTAAACCCTCGAGTCCTTGGTGGAAGGCGTGACTGATCGACTCCAGCGAAGGAGAGTTTGTGGAACTCATCCTTTCCCGCCGTTTCTCGCCTCTAAACGACGGTTATACATGCACGCACTCTAAACATACCAACAATCCAGAATTTTTGAATGGATTCGAGCAACATTTCCTGAATCCATTCCCAAATTAACTACACCTCCATATTTCTGAAAATAGAGATTACAAGAGGTTTACCTTCCAAGTATTTTCACCAATGTTGGTGAGGGTCGTCTCACAAACATGCCTCCAGCCTTCGAGCTTGACGATTTTCACTTTTGCTCATTGCCTCTCTCCTTCTCCCTCTCTTCCTCTCTTGGCAGCTGCGCCCTAAGGAGGGAAAATTTCTCACCTTTATTTCTAAAAGATTCCTTTTTCCAATTAATTTTTCTCTATTTAAATTATTTAAAATAAATTTAATTATCTTAAATACACCAAATCCTTAATTTGTTCATAACCCGAATGTTATTCTATATTTGACTCAAAATTTTTGAAAAATTTAACATGACTATAAAAAACAAAACGAGTCAAGCCACAACACGTTTTAGTAAATAACGCAAAAGTCGACATGTGAAATTTAAATAAATTATACAATTACCAGTTTTTACATCCTCTACTTAAGTGTGTCGACGATTTCATGAATTTCATCGGACTTCCTTTCACGCTTTAAGTAGTTGTTCGATAATATCCAATCATTATTCATTGTTAGTGATTTGTTGCTCACTAGAACTTTCATCAGCCTTAAGGTCGAGGTAAAAATTCTTGCTCTGATAAAAATTTTATGGAGCTGAAGTTTTATTTCATACTAGGTACAGAGAAATGAAATAACACAAGAGAAATAACTATCGAAATAGGAAAAATTATATTAATTTGTCAAAAGTTTCCTCTAACATTTACGACTAAGACTTTAAATAAGGTTTGATTTATAATTTAAAATCCTGATAAATCTCTAGGAAAAAAAATAAATCTCTAAGAAAATTTTTAAAAAGATGAAATGAAATATATCTAACAAAATAAAATTATATACTATAAAAGATTAAGTGAATAAAATATTAAATCATGGCTTCATGAGCTTGCTTGGGGTTAGGCCTGTCTTACATCAAAAATTTTATAAAAAAACACTTAGGTGCATTAAAGAAAAAATTTCAAATTTCAGAACTATGGAATGCAAATATGTTGAAGAGGATTTGTGGTTGATTTTGTTGTGCTCGCTACCAGCTTCGTGTAGTACCTTTTGAGATACTATATTATATAGTCGTGACACGCTAACCCTAAAGGGAGTTTATGAGATCTTCTTTTCAAAGAAAAATGATAAAACACCATGTAGTTGGATCAAAAACTCAAGGAGTGAGTATAGTTATTTGGGGCAGAACATCAGAGAGTACTTAATCAAAATGTATAATAAATTCGTTAGAACATTTGGTCACTTGCGACATGTTCCCAATCGGAAGAGAAATTTGATCTTGCTGAGTACTCTTGATTTAAATAGGTATATGTACATCTCTGAAGGTGGAATTTAGAAGATCAGCAATGGTCCTCTTGTTATGATGAAAGGATAGAGAAAGTCTAGAAATTTATATGTTTTGTGGGGATGTATGGTTATAGGGGATGCGATAGTTAGTTCTTCATCGTCAGATAAAGATCTTACTAAATTATGACATATGAGTGAGAATGAGATGAATGAGTTGAGTAAAAGAGAAGTTTTGAAAGTTCAGAGCACTATTAAATTACATTTTGGTGAGCACTATGTTTGTGGAAAACAGCAAAGAGTTAGATTCACTTCGAGCACTCATAGTACGAAAGGAACACTATATTATATCCATTCAGATCTCTATGGACCAAGACTGGTGTCTTCAAATAGAGGGGCACACTATATGCTAACGTTCTTTCTAAAGATAAAGAGTTATGTATTCTCTACCTTCAAGGAGTGGAAAACTAGATTGAAAACCAGGCAGATAAATAGATAAAACATCATTGTACTAGTAATGGATTGGAGTTTTGTTCGGACGAGTTCAAATTTTTTATACAAGTCAGAAAGAATTTTGAGGCATCTAACAGTCCATAGGACTCCTCAACAAAATGGTATGGCAAAATGATGAATAGAACTTTAATGGAGAAGGTTCGATGTATGCTCTTAGATTTTGGTTTACCTAAGTCATTTTAGGCTAAAGCTGATGATACTTCTTGTTACCTCTTGAATCATTCTCTGTTCACTACTCTTGATGAGAAAACTGTTGAAGAGGTATGGTCTGGTACTCTTATCAATTATTTAATCTTGAAGTGTTTGGTTGTACTACATATTCTCATGTAAATAATGATAGGTTAGAACTTAGATCGAATACTTGTATAGTCCTCAAATACAAGTTTGGTGTCAAGGGATACAAGTTATGGTATCTAGAATCCAGAAAAACCATAGCTAGTAATAATGTAGTATTTGATAAGCCTGCTATGCTTGCTAATTCACTTTATAAAGTTGTCTGAGAAGAACAAGCAGATATTCAGTACTGAAATTGAAGTTGAGATTGGATTAGGGTTGACATTAGAGCCTTTAGGTTGGATCAAATCAGATATTCATGGTGATATTGCTTCTGCACAATCACCAGTACTGGCTTCACCACAATATACCATCGTAAATAATACGCTGAGAATGAAGATTAAAAATTCATAGAAATATTGTGAAGCAGATTTAGTTGCTTATACTTTGAGTGTAGTCGAAAATATTGATTCTAGTGAAGAACCGTCTACCTATTTAGAGGTAGTAAGTTCAGACAATTCAAGAAAATAAATGATCGCCATGCAAGAGTAGATGGAGTCTATTAAGAAGAATGACACATGAGACTTAGTTAAGTTGTCTAAGGACCAGAAAGTAGTTCATTGCATATGAGTGTTCAAGAAAAAGTAAGGTACAACGGATGTTGAAAAAGACAGGTACAAAGCACGTCTAGTATCTAAGAGATACAGTTAGATTCCAAGTGTTTAACAAATGTGTTTTCTCCATTTCTTAAGCATAGTTCGATTCAAGCTTTGTTGGGTGATGTGGCTATGCACAACTTTAAGCTTGAGCAGTTAGATATGAAAACTGTATTTCTTCCTGAAGGATTTGAGGAAGACATCCACATGCAACAATTTGAATGTTTTGTAGTCTAGAACAATGTTTGTTCTTTGAAAAAAATCCATTTATGGCGTGAAAAAATCGCTCAGAAAGTGGTGTAAGAGGTTCAACTCATTCATTCTTGCTCAGAATATTTCAAAAAAGAAAAATCATGACAGTTGTATCTACATCAAAAGGAATAAAAATGGGTCACACATATATTTTCTCTTTTATGTTGATCTCATGTTGATCACAAATAAGGATAAAGAAGAAATCAGAATGGTCAAAGTACAACTAAGTAAGGAATTGGAGATGAAAGATTTGAAACTAGCCAAAAAGATGCTTGGTTTTGAGATACTGTGTAACACCCGGTTTATTAGAATTAAAATAATCTATTAATCTTCTAAGTGTGAATTTTATAGAATGAAATTAGGGGTAAAATCAATTAGGTTAATGAGTAACTAAGTGAGGGCATAAGGGTAATTGTCAATTTTGCAAATGGATAACGTATTTAAGGAAAGAGTAAATGAGGTATAGCCGTCATACTCATTTCACTCTCGGTTTTCAGCTCAACCCAGCAGAGCTCTCTAGGCGATTTCCTCACCGATTCCTCCAACCCAGGTGAGTTTTGATTCGATTAATTGCTGATTTTAGTACCTAGGTAGCTTAAGGATCCCAACGTATGCATTTTGTTAATGTTACGAGTGAGAGATTCTGCTTGAGGATTAGAGCAGAATCGGGAATGTTAGATAAATAGAAATGCCCAACCCACTCCTTAGATTTCTGAATAGCTTAGATTGAGGTTTAACGTTCTGTTTATGAATATAGGTGAACAAACCCCCTCAAGTAGCTCTTAACCGAGCATTTGCAAGGAATCCAGGTAAGTAAAGTATTGCTTGTGCCTTCGGGCCTACATCACAAAACAGTAGGTTTATGTATGCTTGAATATTTCTATTGTCCATGCATCATGTTTTTGTTAAAAGTTACGAAAATGAATTTCATGTAAGGAATGGTAAGGTATGAACTGTATGCGACAGACAAACTATTAAGGGAATTCATCCGCCCCTTAATTGAGTATGAGGATGTAGACATTGGGAGAATTGATCCCACTCCCAAGGGAACCATGGGATCAGATCAGCTGTTAAGGGAATTCATCCGCCCCTTAATTGAGTATGAGGATGTAGACATTGGGAGAATTGATCCCACTCCCAAGGGAACCATGGGATCTGATCATGATATGAACGAATATGTATGCCACTGAGAGGAGAAAATAGAAACTGCATATTTAGGAGTTTAAGCTCAGCATTTTATTTCATTCATATACTGCTTTACTTACTTAGCATTAGGCTAATAGATGAGTTTTGTGATGTAGGTGAAGAAGTGTTAGCAGGTGTGTCTCCTGATCATGTTGAGGAATAGTGGACGTTGGAGGAGTGCATTCAGGCCTCGACATGGTAACTGATGGGGCGGTTTAGCATGTTGTCTACAGATGTAGAGGTTTAGTTGGATAATGATTTAAATTAAGTTATGGAGGTTGGTAAAGGGGTTACAGATGCTTGACTTCGTTTTCGAGAATTTCTGATTTTCGTTCTTACTGATTTTGATCAATACATGACTTGGAGTGTTATGAATGGATTTTTGGGTTAAATGTTTTAAGTTCTGTTCGATAGTCGAAACTTTCTCGGTTTGGACAGGTTGTATTTAGTCCCATGGTGGGAACTAGATAATTTTGAAATCAGTGGATATGTGTAGAGAGGTTGTTATTGCGGTCTGTTGCAAAGGGAATTGTGTGATGGTCTATGGAAGAGGGAAGGTCTACCGGTAGATGTCTCAGTTTGTCTTCGGCTGACGTCATCGGAAGAGGAAAGCAGTTGTATTCCGGCTGACGTCATCGGCAGAAGAAGTGTAAGGGAAGTTCGGGTGAGTATGTCTTCGGCTGACGTCATCGGAAGAGGAAAGCATTTGTCTTCCGGTGACGTCATCGGCAGAAGAAGGGTATTCCGGGAAAGGGGAAGTCGGGTGAGTATGTCTTCCGGCTGACGTCATCGGAAGAGGAAAGTAATTGTCTTCCGGCTGACGTCATCGGAAGAGGAAATAGGTATTTTGTCGTTTACTCACCGGAAAACGAAATAGGTGATTTGTCGTTTTGTCACTGATGAAGTCTTCGGTTTTCTATTTCTGCTTCTTTCGTTGACCTTGTCGTCGGCAGACGACTTCAACACTTCCGTTAATCACCCCAACAGTATATTCTACAGTTCGTCTAACTTCATAGTTGTTTAAATGATTTTCCGCTGCAAAGTTTTCAAATGTTTTGAATGTATAGAAAATGTCAAATTTTGACTGTCGAATGAAGTTTTAAAATTTATCCGAAAATTTCTTAGTCATGGTCAAGTAATGAGTAGCGACCCGGGTTCAGATAATTCGGGGCGTTACAGTATGGTATCAGAGACATGTTGCTAAACCGTTCAGAAGATTACTCATCAGTGCCAATCGTCGCATGAATATACTCCAACAACTGTAAGTGTTTATGTTAGCTTTAGTTATAAGATGTTTATGAGTATAGATAACCTTGTGCAGAACCTTATACAAATGGCTAGACGACCGGGGAGACCAAGAGTACCTAGGGAGATGCCAAACTTGAGGAGTGAAGAAGATTCAAGTGTAATTAGACAGCTGACGGAGTTGATGCGTCAGCAGACAGACATTGTGCGACAGCAATCTGACCAGTTAGGTGTGTTATTGAGTCGGGAAACACAAGGAAGTGCCAATTCAGGTCAAGTCAATGAGCATTCAGGGGATAGATTTCGTAGGCTGCAACCACCCACATTTGATGGAAAGTCATCTAACCCGATTGTCGCTGAGGAATGGCTTCGAAAGATAGAGAGCATGTTCAGGTGTGCCAATGTTGGAGAAGGAGAGAAAGTCATTTTGGCAACGTTTCATCTAGCCGGTGATGCGCAACTTTGGTGGGAGTCGCTGGAGATCACCACCGATATCGCAACCATGCCCTGGTCGCAATTCAAGGAAGTCTTTTACGAGAAATACTTTAGCACCACTGTCCAGAACGCTAAGAAGGCTGAGTTTTTGAGCTTGAAGCAGACTGGGTCTGTGGCAGAGTACAACAGACAATTTGAGTCTCTGTCAAGGTTTGCTGGATACCTCGTTCATAGGAATGAGGACAAAGTGTTTCAATACCTGCAAGGTCTAAAGCCAGAAATTTACAGAGGAGTAAAGTATTCAGGCATCAAAGGCTTGTCATTCAGTGAAGTAGTGTCTACTGCATTGGAGGCAGAAGAAGCTGAAATGAAGTGTGCTGGACCAAAGGAAGCCCCGCGAAAGTTCTTTCAGCCCCACCAGCAGAGAGGGATAAAGAGGCCTGCTGAAGGCCAGGGTAGTCAGGGTACTGGAAAGAAGGTACCTGATGCCAAGAAGTTTCCTCAGTGCATGAAATGTATGAAGAGCCACCTGGGCGAGTGTAAGTTTGGGACTGGTAAGTGTTATAACTGTGAGGAGTTTGGACATTCGCTTAAGGATTGCCCGAAGCCCAGAGTCCTTCGATGTTTCAACTGTAATAAGACTGGCCACGTCATCAGAGACTGCCCAACGTTGAAGAGTGGCCCTGCTAAGATAAAACCGAGAATATTTTCCATGATGGAGTCGGGCGAAGAGGACCAGCCCGCTGTTGTGTGAGGTACTATATTGGTTAACTCTATGCCTGCTTTTACCTTGCTAGATTCAGGAGCAACCCATTCTTTTGTTGCGTCTACTTTTGCTGATAAGTTAGAAGTACAATCCACACCTTCTAGGCATGTATTCAATGTTGCTTTACCCTCTGGTGAACATTTACATTCCAACCAAGTGTTGCATGATTGCATGGTATTAGTAGGGGACAAAAATCTATCTGCTGATTTAATTGTTATGGATATAATGGGATTTGATGTAATCTTAGGAATGGATTGGTTGTTCAAACACCACGCCATAATTGATTGTAGGACTGGGATAGTTAGTTTCCAACCCCCTGGTGGTTTGAAACATACCTTCCAAGCTTCAGAGAGGAGTAAGGAAATGTCTGTTATGACTTCTTTAAATTTTAGACCTTCACCATGCAAGGAGTACTTGTGCTTCTTGGCATGTGTTCTAGATACACAACTTGTAGGTAAGGCAACTCCTCAAAATATCCTTGTTGTCCAAGACTTCCCTGAAGTGTTTCTAGATGACCTTCCCGGTTTGCCACCAGATAGAGAAATTGAGTTTGTTGTAGATGTCTACCCTGGAGCTGAACCTGTGTCTAAAAATCCCTATAGGTTAGCACCTGCAGAACTCAAGGAATTAAAAGAGCAGTTGGAAGAGTTGTTAGAGAAAGGGTTCATACGCCCGAGCTTTTCACCGTGGGGTGCACCTGTCCTTTTTGTCAAAAAGAAGGATGGATCAATGCGCATGTGCATCGATTATAGAGAACTGAATAAGTTAACTGTTAAGAACAAGTATCCCCTGCCTAGGATTGATGATTTATTTGACCAGCTCAATGGTGCAAGAGTTTTCTCTAAGATTGATCTGAGGTCAGGTTATTATCAGTTGAAGGTTAAATCTGAAGATATCCCAAAGACTGCCTTTCGCACAAGGTATGGGCATTATGAGTTTTTGGTTATGTCTTTTGGTTTGACAAATGCACCAGCAGCATTCATGGATCTTATGAACAGAGTGTTTCATGAGTATTTGGACAAGTTTGTCATTGTATTTATAGATGACATTCTAATCTATTCCAAAACCAAGGAGGAGCATGCAGAACACTTAAACTTAGTGTTAGGATTACTGAAACAGCACCAATTATACGCCAAGTTTTCTAAGTGTGAATTTTGGTTGGACCAAGTTCACTTTTTAGGACATGTCATTTCTGGAAATGGATTATCTGTTGATCCAGCTAAGGTTCAAGCAGTTAGGGAATGGCCCCAACCGAAGAATGCCACCGATATCAGAAGTTTTCTTGGACTAGCAGGATACTATAGAAAGTTCATTGAAGGATTTTCAAAGATTGCTACACCTCTCACTAAGTTGACTAGGAAGAATGTAAAGTACACATGGACCGATGAATGTGAACTTAGTTTCCAAACTTTGAAACAGAAACTGACCAATGCTCCTATTTTAACCCTTCCAGTTGAAGGTGGTAAGTATAGTATTTACTGTGATGCATCCAAGATTGGTCTTGGTTGTGTGTTGATGCAAGATGGAAAGGTAATAGCCTATGCTTCTAGACAGTTGAAAACTCATGAGAAGAATTACCCTACACATGACTTAGAATTAGCTGCTGTGGTATTTGCACTTAAAATTTGGAGACATTATTTGTATGGACAATCTTGTGAAATATTTTCCGACCATAAGAGCCTGAAGTACATTTTCACACAGAAGGAACTAAACATGAGGCAACGTAGATGGTTGGAATTTGTAAAAGACTATGACTTTGAGATTAAGTACCATCCCGGTAAGGCGAATGTAGTAGCTGATGCTTTGAGCAGAGTGACAACATCAGTTTCAGCATTGATACTTGACTTACCATTAGCCTTAGAATCTGAATTCCTAAAGTTTAATCTAGAGGCAGTATCCAATGTAACAGCTATACTTTCGGCCATAACCTTAAGACCTACAATTCTTGAGAAAATAAGGGAAGCTCAGTCAAATGATGATGAATGCAGCAAGTACAAGTCAAGTATGGATTCTGCGGACAATTTAGACTTTAACTGTTCTTCCGATGGAATTCTTAAGTTTAGAAACAGATGGTTTGTTCCTGCCATTATGGAACTTCGGAATGAGATTCTTTCTGAGGCTCATTCTTCTAGATTCTCAGTTCACCCTGGGAGTACGAAGATGTATAAGGACCTTAAACAGCATTACTGGTGGCCAGGTATGAAAAGAAGTGTGGCAGAACATGTTGGATCATGTTTGTGTTGTCAGCAGATTAAAGCCGAGCATCAGAGACCCTCAGGAACATTACAACCTTTACCAGTTCCTGAATGGAAATGGGAACAAATAACCATGGATTTTGTTGTGGGACTACCTAGGACAACTAAAGGACATGATGCAATTTGGGTGATAGTTGACCGTTTGACCAAATCATCCCATTTTCTGCCCATGAAGATGACATACTCGATGGATCAACTTGCTGAGTTGTATGTTCAGGAAGTTGTTAGATTGCATGGAGTTCCAAGCACCATAGTTTCGGACCGAGATACTAGATTTACATCTAAGTTTTGGAAGAGTTTGCACAAGGCAATGGGGACTCAGCTTAGTTTCAGTACAGCTTTCCACCCTCAAACAGATGGACAATCAGAAAGAACCATCCAAACATTAGAGGATATGCTCCGGGCATGTGTTTTGGATTTTCAAGGTTCTTGGAGCAAGTATTTGCCCTTGGTGGAATTTTCTTATAACAACAGTTTTCAGGCAACAATAGGAATGGCACCGTATGAAGCATTATATGGACGAAAATGTAGATCACCTTTGTACTGGGATGAAGTTGGTGAAGCACAGTTACTTGGTCCTGATGTTGTGCAGCAAACTGTTGAGAAGGTTGCTCTCATCCGTCAGAGGATCTTAACAGCTCAAAGTCGACAGAAAAGTTATGCTGACAGAAGACGCAGAGAGTTAGAGTTTGAAGTTGGTAGTGAGGTTTTTCTTAAGGTATCACCATTCAAAGGAGTTGTAAGATTTGGGAAGAGAGGGAAGCTTAACCCAAGATATGTTGGACCTTTCTCAATCTTGAGGAGGATTGGGAAATCAGCATATGAACTGCAATTGCCAGACTCTATGGAAGGAATCCACAATGTGTTCCATATTTCTATGCTTAAGAAATGCTTAAGGGATCCATCTCAGATTGTGGAACAACAGAACATTGAAATTCAACCCACACTGACCTACGAGGTGAGACCAGTAAGAATCTTGGATTATGCAGTGAAGGTATTACGCAACAAGGAAGTTCCACTAGTAAAAGTCTTATGGCATAATCAGAATATAGAGGAGACAACATGGGAACGCCAGCAAGACATGATGGACCAGCATCCAAGATTGTTCAGGTACTGAATTTTGAGGACAAAATTCTTTTAAGGAGGGTAGATTGTAACACCCGGTTTATTAGAATTAAAATAATCTATTAATCTTCTAAGTGTGAATTTTATAGAATGAAATTAGGGGTAAAATCAATTAGGTTAATGAGTAACTAAGTGAGGGCATAAGGGTAATTGTCAATTTTGCAAATGGATAACGTATTTAAGGAAAGAGTAAATGAGGTATAGCCGTCATACTCATTTCACTCTCGGTTTTCAGCTCAACCCAGCAGAGCTCTCTAGGCGATTTCCTCACCGATTCCTCCAACCCAGGTGAGTTTTGATTCGATTAATTGCTGATTTTAGTACCTAGGTAGCTTAAGGATCCCAACGTATGCATTTTGTTAATGTTACGAGTGAGAGATTCTGCTTGAGGATTAGAGCAGAATCGGGAATGTTAGATAAATAGAAATGCCCAACCCACTCCTTAGATTTCTGAATAGCTTAGATTGAGGTTTAACGTTCTGTTTATGAATATAGGTGAACAAACCCCCCCAAGTAGCTCTTAACCGAGCATTTGCAAGGAATCCAGGTAAGTAAAGTATTGCTTGTGCCTTCGGGCCTACATCACAAAACAGTAGGTTTATGTATGCTTGAATATTTCTATTGTCCATGCATCATGTTTTTGTTAAAAGTTACGAAAATGAATTTCATGTAAGGAATGGTAAGGTATGAACTGTATGCGACAGACAAACTATTAAGGGAATTCATCCGCCCCTTAATTGAGTATGAGGATGTAGACATTGGGAGAATTGATCCCACTCCCAAGGGAACCATGGGATCAGATCAGCTGTTAAGGGAATTCATCCGCCCCTTAATTGAGTATGAGGATGTAGACATTGGGAGAATTGATCCCACTCCCAAGGGAACCATGGGATCTGATCATGATATGAACGAATATGTATGCCACTGAGAGGAGAAAATAGAAACTGCATATTTAGGAGTTTAAGCTCAGCATTTTATTTCATTCATATACTGCTTTACTTACTTAGCATTAGGCTAATAGATGAGTTTTGTGATGTAGGTGAAGAAGTGTTAGCAGGTGTGTCTCCTGATCATGTTGAGGAATAGTGGACGTTGGAGGAGTGCATTCAGGCCTCGACATGGTAACTGATGGGGCGGTTTAGCATGTTGTCTACAGATGTAGAGGTTTAGTGGATAATGATTTAAATTAAGTATATGGAGTTTTTAGTAAAGGAGATTACAGCTGCTTGACTTCGTTTTCGAGAATTTCTGATTTTCATGTTCTTACTGATTTTGATCAATACAATGACTTGGAGTGTTATGAATGGATTTTTGGTAAAATGTTTTAAGTCTGTTAGATAGTCGAACCTTTCTCGGGTTATAGACAGGTTGTTTAGTCCATTGGTGGGAACTGAATAATTTTGTATCAGTGGATATGTGTAGAGGTTTATTGCGTTCTGTTGAAAGGAATTGTGTTGATGTCTATCGGAAGAGGGAAGTCTACCGGTAGATGTCTCATGTTTGTCTTCCGGCTGACGTCATCGGAAGAGTAAAGCATTTGTCTTCCGGCTGACGTCATCGGCAGAAGAAGTGTAAGGGAAGTCGGGTGAGTATGTCTTCCGGCTGACGTCATCGGAAGAGGAAAGCATTTGTCTTCCGGCTGACGTCATCGGCAGAAGAAGTGTAAGGGAAGTCGGGTGAGTATGTCTTCCGGCTGACGTCATCGGAAGAGGAAAGTAATTGTCTTCCGGCTGACGTCATCGGAAGAGGAAATAGGTATTTTGTCGTTTACTCACCGGAAAACGAAATAGGTGATTTGTCGTTTTGTCACTGATGAAGTCTTCGGTTTTCTATTTCTGCTTCTTTCGTTGACCTTGTCGTCGGCAGACGACTTCAACACTTCCGTTAATCACCCCAACAGTATATTCTACAGTTCGTCTAACTTCATAGTTGTTTAAATGATTTTCCGCTGCAAAGTTTTCAAATGTTTTGAATGTATAGAAAATGTCAAATTTTGACTGTCGAATGAAGTTTTAAAATTTATCCGAAAATTTCTTAGTCATGGTCAAGTAATGAGTAGCGACCCGGGTTCAGATAATTCGGGGCGTTACATACTGAGAGATCGAGAAGCTGATAAATTGTACCTAAGTTAAAAGAGGTACATTTAGAAAATTCTCTGTAAGTTCAACATGAACAAGGTAAAATCTGCTAGTACTCTATTTGCTGCTCATATCAAGCTTTCATCTAACTTATGCCCGTAATCAGATGATAAAATTCATTATATGTCACGAGTTCTTTATTCTAGTGTAGTAGGATCTCTTATGTATACTATAATTTTCACACGTCCAAATTTATCTTACGCAAGCAGTGTATCTAGTAGGTAAGGTAAGGAATACTAGAAAGTTGTTAAGTAAATTCTTAAGTATCTACATGGGGCTAGTGATGTTTATCTTCAATTTGGAAGAATTAACAATCCGGTAATTAGCTATGTGATTCTGAATATGTAGGTGACCTTAATAAGAGGAGATCTATCATATGATGTCTTTACAATTGGGTGTTATGTTATACAAGATGTCGTTGCGTCGTCTACTACTTAAGTAGAATATATGACTATTACAGAGGCATGTAAAGAACCTATATGGTTCAAAGGGTTGTTTGGTGAGCTCGGCAAAGATTTGCAGATTGCCACTGTGATGACCCAAATGGACACGTATGAGGAGGAACCACCTAGTACTCCGCGAATCCCGAGTGGGACTTGGGCCGGAGGGTGACGTACTGGGTTAAAACTCCGCGGATCCAGGAATGGACTTGGGCCGGAGGGTTCGATCATAGAAAGGGGGGTCGTCACAATCCCACATCACTTGGGGAAGTATGTGGAAATGAAACATATGTAAGGAAACCCTCCCAAGATAGTAAGACGTGTTTTGGAGCACAATTGACAACGGATCCCATAAGAACTCCGAAGTTAAAAGTGTTTCGGCGAGAGTAGTACTAGGTTGGGTGACCGACTGGGAAGTCCTCACCAAACAAAGTCGTGAGGGGAGGATATTGGGCTGCGACCCAATCCCAATTGCGGACAATATCTTGCTGGGAAAAGGAGTCGTTACAAATGGTATCAGAGCTTGTACCCAAACGAAAATGTGGCCAACGAGGACGTTGGGCCCCCGAGGGGGGGTGATTATGATGACCCGAATGGACACGTATGAGGAGGAACAACCCAGTGCTCCGGGAATCCCTAGTGGAACTTGGGCCGGAGGGTGACTTGCTGAGTTAAAACTCCACGGATCTCGGTTTAGACTTGGGCCAGAGGGTTCGATCGTAGAAAGGGGGGTCGTCACAATCCCACATCACTTGGGGAAATATGTGGAAATGAAACATATGTAAAGAAACCCTCCCAAGATAGTAAGACGCATTTTGGACCACAATTGACAACGGATCTCATAAGAACTCCGAAGTTAAAAGTGTTTCGGCCAGAGTAGTACCAAGTTGGGTGACCGACTGGGAAGTCCTCGCCAAACAAAGCCGTGAGAGGAGGATATTGGGTTGCAGCCCAATCCCTAGAACGGACAATATCTTGCTGGGAAAAGGGTCGTTACAACCACAGTATTTTGTGACAGTCAAAATGTTATCTTTCTCACTAAAGATCAGATGTTTCATGAGAAGAGAAAACACATAAATATTTGTTATTGTTCAGTTTTCAACAAAGACCATGTATAAAAGAAAGAAGAACTATATAAAAATTAATTGAAAGCAGTTCAAGATAACTTGTGTCGTGGATTTCATTGAAGTTGATGTTATTGTGGAAGTTTTGGGAAGACACTACTCAAATGTTAGTGGTGCCATTTATCTTTACTTCTAAAAAACACATTAGATTGACTAACACAATAGAGTACAATAAGCAAATAAGCCATGCAAAATAAATAGTAATTTGTGAAGCAAACGTCTTCCCAAATAAAAATAAAAAGAAAGTTGCAAAAAAAAAAAAAATTCCTATGAGACCACATGTTCAGTCCACATCTTGGTTTAGATTTGTTTTGTAAAATAACACAAATCTAATAGTAAACATATTATCTCCAGATGAGTTGTCCTTGTGTACTTATTGGAACACATGCAATAAATTTGCGAAATGTTCTTTGTACAAATGTTTTATAATTCTAACTAAAATTCAAAAATCTTTAATATCATTAAAAATATTTGTGGAGAAGTGATTTAAAAATTAAGATAAATATCAAAATGGAACTCGAAGTATAGAGGTATTTTCAACGGATATCTTGAATTTTTTATTTTGTCAATTGACACCTCATATTTGAGTTGTTATCGACGGACACTAGGTCCGTTAATTCCACTGCCAATATAATTAAAAGATAATAATTTTTTGCAAATAAAGAAAATTTCTGCTTTTTTTTTTTTTTTGGCTTATTCCTGAAGAAAACTGGAAACTCCCTCATCTTCGATCCAAGAAGTCACGTTCTTTCGTTCGCTTCGTTCAACATCATCGTCGATCGAAGTAATGGAAATTAGTGCTTCTACGCCTCGGTCAATGATTGCTCCAATCTCCGCCGAGGAAGGAGACTTCCGGCGACTGAGGACGAATTACTGGTTCACTCCTGAATCTTCCAAGGCGACAGGTCGAAAAGGGGGACGACGGACTGAGTCTTGGGCAGTTTGGAAGAAGAGAAAAGGGCTTTGATTTGGTCATGGCCTTATTGTTGGGCTAGATGACATGGATAGGCTAGATCGCTGGGTATCCATCCGTGGATGTCTGGTTGATCGACAGAGACACAGTGGCTGAGGAGGAACTTGATAATTTCAACATTGTCTTCCTTCTAGATGTTCAACAATCAAGTTTTCAACATTGGTTCTGTGCTTTCCGGAAAATCTATTTTTCGACAAGTTCAGGTCCGAAAGCGAAGTTATTTCTGATAATGTCATCGAAATTTCTCTGAATAATCAATTATTTGACAAGTCCAGATACTCCTTCCCCGTCTTTCAGGTCAATCTTCCAGACAACTGATTGTATGAGAAATTTAATCCGACCAAAGCTATAAGATTTATTAACTCTTCAGAACTTTCTCCCACAAGATTGTTGTCTGAATTTTTCGATTTTTAACAATGAATTGCATGTTCTTTTGTATAATTTAGCTATCTTCCTTTGATCACTTGCTCCATTTTTTATTCTTGTTAGTACGATAAGCATAGTCTAGAAGAAATTAAAATTTGCATAGAAGAATTTGAAACATAATCATCCTTTCATACGTGGTTAAAAATATATTAAAATTCAATTTCATATAACAAATTTGCTATTAAAATCATAACATATGAAATAAACATACTAGTACAAAATGCAAAAAGATAAATGGAGAAAAATAAACAATTATTTTGAAAAAAAAATAATGAATACAATAAATTAATGATAAGGTAGAAACTAAATACAAACTGTTAATGGTTCTTTCTACTTAATTGCTATTTTATTTTCAACAAAATTAACCACAAATTTTAAAATTTGTCCAACTTCATCCATAAATTATGTTAAAAAAATTATTTTTGAATTTTGCATGGTAAACAAATTATATAGTTGCTTTATTTTGCGTCAGAACCAATGTAATATTTGCTTAGTTTTACAAAAAAAAAAAAAAAATCAAACCGACCAAAATTAGCCATAACCAAATTCAAACAAAAATATATCTGAAATCATATCTAATTCAAACCAAACCGAACAAAATTGATAAAATTTGTTCAAGGTGCACTTTCTTTGACGTGAAAAGTTCAATATTTGTTTTGTTATTAAAATAAACTCCAATTTAAAGTTGAAAGGTTTAAGTACATTCAAGATTTCCTTGAAGTTTAGGGTTTAGTTTATATAAACAAATATATACAAAAGATCTATAGAAGAAAGACACGAATAAAACAACGTTTAAAATAAAAAAAGACAGAAGAAAACCAATATATATATATACATTATTAAAGAATACGCATTATTAATATATAAGGTTGAAAGCGTAAATTAATTAATCAAAACAAAATGTTAAAAATAAAAGTAATTGAAAATTCTAATCTTCAAAAATTGATATTCCACCATACCATTTGTTTACCGATATTGGGCTTTGGCAGACTTTGCTGGGTGTGGGGGTGATTGGTTCTAATAGCTGTGGTAGCCTTGGTCTTCGAGGTCCCTTGCAATAATAACCTACTGATAATTTAGACTTCCCTAAGTTATAAATAGTGTTGCTGTTCCTACTGCGATAGCACTTTTTTCCCATCATACATATAGCTAGCATATAACAATAATATTATAAAATAAAAGAAATAATGAAAAATTATAAAATAAATCTATCATTACTCTAAAATGAATACGAATAACAATGCAAATATTTCACTTTCTTAGTTTTCAAATCATTCAAATATGCATCACAATCATTTTCACGCTCGGCCTTAGCTCGAGAATCCATCGCCTGCAATGTCAACAATTTAAATAAAGCCCCGATAACTATGCTCTATTTCTTCTTCATAGATAGAGGCACTACTACTTGGATATTAATAGAAGAGATAGCATCGTGCCAACAGTTACTTTAAATCCAGAAATCAGCTTCATTAATCGTACAAGGTTTCGACTCAAAAATCAAAACGCAGGGAGGAATCCACCCTATGACAACAACATACCATAATAAACTTGATACAACATCATTACCAGTATCTAAATTTATTCCCAACTCACTGCCTAAATCAAGCTTCACAGCCGCTGATGATAAGAAAATGATTACTCTGGCCGAACCCAACGCATTAGATGGTTGTTCTATTTGGAGCATGTGTTGTGCACATGAACAATGAGGTCGATCACTCGTGTGCTGTGATTAAGATCATGAAGAATGAATAGTTAGGGTATGACAATGCTAAATCTACTTGGGGTTAAGGTAGTAATGTCCATGCTAAATCTACTTGGGGTTAAGGTATAGAAGATTTAATTCACCTGTATCCCACTTCGTTATCATACCAAGTGACAAGTTTCACGAAATTCTTGCTAAGTGCAATCCCAGCCTTTGCATCAAATATGCTTGACCTGATCATTCAGAAAAGAAACCCTCGGTGATGTGAGAAATTATCTTCCACCAAATTAGCCTCACCTATTTCTACAGTTTCATAGGCAAAAGCAGAGTGCATGTCAAGTCATGAAGTGGAGAAAAAGATAGCTTTCTACAATTTAAATTATTGATGTCAGATTACCCTAATAACCAAATTTGTTGTAAACGTGTAGATGCAAAATCAAAATAAATACACTTCATACTTCAAATTTCAAAGTCATTCAGGAAAAAAGGATCCAGGCAAACCTGTTGTCACCAATGAAGTCTGAGGAGACCAAATCCTCATCAACATATCCCAATATTCCTTTCAAACTTCCCTCGGATTCCTCCCTATCGAGATGGGTGAGAAAATAACATCAATAATTAAGAACTCAATATGGACGATAAAAGACATGAATATATTGGTCAAAATAGAGGAAAAAAAAAAAAAAACCCAAAGATCCAGTCATGATGTCATTTTAATTATCTTACTTGATGGCTTCCTTGATCTCCTCATAGGAGGCTCCTTTCTCTAATCTAACCGTAAGGTCAACAACAGAGACATCAACAGTTGGAACACGGAAAGCCATGCCAGTCAATTTCCCGTTCAATTCAGGCAGCACCTTACCCACAGCCTGAGTAGAACAATGTTGAGTCATACTAATTAAATTGTTGCACAACCACAGACAAACTATAAAATCAGAGAGAGGTGCATAGGGAAAGAATGAAATTCTATACCTTAGCAGCTCCAGTACTGCTGGGAATGATGTTGAACGAGGCAGCTCTCCCACCTCTCCAGTCCTTGCCAGATGGTCCATCCACAGTTTTCTGAGTAGCTGCATTGAACACAAAGAACATGGTTACAAGAAAGATACAAAACTCAGCAAATCCACAAAAGAACTTACCAGTCATGGCATGAACAGTGGTCATAAGACCCTCAACAATACCAAATCTATCATTAATAACCTACAAATTCAAATTTCAAGAAATTAAAATAAAAGTTGTCAGAACGATCAATTGTTGACTCAATATGCAGAAAATAATAAAACTACATGCAATAAGGACCTTCGCTAGAGGAGCAAGGCAGTTAGTTGTGCAACTAGCATTAGAAATAATGTCAAGCTCAGGCTTGTACTCCTTCTCGTTAACACCCACAACAAACATGGGAGCGTCCTTGCTTGGGGCTGAGATAATAACCTTCTTTGCTCCACCCTGCATCGTTACACATTTCACAAAATGCATATATTCAGCAACTGGACGAATGTAATAAAACTCATTAGACTAGCATAATTGACCATTCCACATAGGAAAGAGTGCTTAACCGACTTACTACATCAATAAAGTAAAGCAATGACGTGATGCAAAACTCAGTATACCGTACCTCAAACTCTTTGATTTAGTACTAGATTAATATATTTTAAATCTAACCTTCAAGTGGGCAGCAGCCTTGTCCTTGTCAGTAAAAACACCAGTGGATTCCACGATGTACTCAGCTCCGGTTTCAGCCCATGGGATATCTTCCGGGTTCCTACAAATTCAACCACCATAACAAACTCATCTAATGCTAAAAAGGGATATAAACTACAAATATTATATGCATCAAAAACATGATCTGATTCTACACCTGATACCGAAAACAGTGACGGGCTTTTCACCAAAAAGAAGGGTCTTGGAATCCTTAACCTTCAGCTCATTCTTCTTCCATTGACCGTGAACAGTGTCATATTTGAACATGTAGGTCTACTCCACCGAGTAACAAAAATAATTAGTAATTATAAATGTGACGAAATTAAATCTATCCATCAAATCAGCAGAAGAACATCAGATTCAACAGTTATTTAAACCAAAATCAATACACTCGTATAAAAAATGATGACAAGAAATACCATGTAATCAGTGGTAATAAAGGGATCGTTAACAGCGACGAGTTCAACATCATCTCTCTGCAGGGCAACCCTAGCAACCAGTCTACCGATCCTTCCAAATCCTAATTTTCACCATTTCCAAAACCATCAAAACAGCAAAAAAGACTCAGATCTAGACCGATCGAAACAGTTTCAACAGAAATGACCGGAAAAGAGTTAGATCTATTACCGTTGATTCCGATCTTGATCTTGGCTGTAAAAATCGACACAGAAATCCAAAACAAAAAAAGAAAAATAAATTAATGACAGCTTAGACAAAATCAAAGAGAAACACAAGAACAATCGAGAAGAAATCCACAAGAAAATTCTCAACAATCAAAGTAATACCCATTATAGCGAAAGGAGAGAAAAGCTGCGGAGGCAAAGTGAAGAGGAGACTGATGAGAGAATAGGTATACGGCCGGAGACGACGAAAGCGTTGCTTAAATATCAAAATAAAACAAAATAAAATAATATTAAAAAGAAGGGAAGAGCCGGTAGCAAAGAAAAAGCTATATTATTCTGTGAGGCACAGTGCGGCATTACATCACGAGGAGGCAATTCTCGGCCGTCTGATCAAATATCAGCAGGTGACGTTTCGACGTCGTGATGGTTGAACTGTAAGAAGATGCGAATGTTCGATGACAAATTCAAAATGGTTAAGTTTAGTAGGTGGCCCCTTCATTTTAGGTGGACACGTGGCTATCGTCATTGACAAGTGGCCCATCTACTCCGGATTTTCTTTATTTAATCAGAATAATTATTATTTTTATAATAAATTAATTTACACCAGAAGAAAAGAGACAAATAACGTCTTGGCTTACGATATCTTAAATGTAAATTAATAATTAATATTATTAATTCAAAATATAGTCAAATGTTTGAAAATGTAAGCATGTTCGATGCATCTAGTGTCTTCTAAAATATTGAAGGGAAATAAAATTAAAAAAAAAAGTCCCATTGTGGTTGTGCTGCGATGACGTGTGTGAGGGGGCGACATTAGCGAGGAGGGGAGAGCATGTTCGAGTTCGACCACAAAGAACAAATGCCTTTTCATGCAGCCTGAAGAGTCGTTGATTTCTATTGAAACAATATAATAATATAATAAATAAACAATTTATTAATTATAAAATAAAATAGTAAATAATTTTATATGCACAAGAATGGAGGTGACGACTAGTATTGAAAATAATTAAATAACATTTCGATGGAAACAATTAAAGGTAAAGAAATATTATTTTTAATCCATCGTTTCTATGGGCAGAAAAAGAGTTAGTTGCTTCGCCTATTTGTGTGTACGCAACATGTGGCTCGTGGTTTGGTTGAAAAAGTGGGCTGTGTTTGAGAAGTGGTGATCAATAATGGAGATTTTGGCCGCTAGTTTCTTTATTTCCTGCCTGGATTCTGTGGAGGAGGTAATCCGGCCTATGATGATTAGCTTATCTTCCGCGCTTGGCCTTGAGCCAAACAGACCACAAGTAGCCCCAAGGAAACCCTATTTAGGAAGTGAGCTGTTCTAGACTTCTAGTTATGCCTGGCTGGTTAATCACAGTTCAAGACGGTATAGACTTTTTAGAGTTGTTCTAATTAGAATATGAATCAAACACCTCATTTTGAGCTCCAAAAGGGTTCTGATCGCTGGCCATTTGTATTGAGAATCTGAGACACTACGTGAGTGCTTAGAAAACAAATGTTGACAACAAATATATGTTTGCTTTATAATGTTCTTTTCATATTTATTAAATTATTATTATTTATTAACTTCAAATACGTTACAGTTCGGTATGACCCGTATTTCAGTTGGTCTAGTTGAACTCATATTCAATATTAGGGTTTTAATTTTTTTTTATATTTGAGTCGTAAAACTTATTGTACCTTGATTTGATTATAATATATTTTTCTTAAAAGATTTTTCGTATAAATATCAGTGTCCATTTCATACATGTTTTCTATTTCTAATTTTACGTTAAATTCTCAACCATTGGTATCATAGCAACTAGTCTAAGGTTTCGAAAATTGTGGTTAGACTTATTGGAGACTGGAGATATCGAACAAGTGTTTTAATTCAGAGTCCGTCTCTCTCGCTGTCGCTGTCTTATTCATTGAGGAAGAAGAAGAAAACATTAAAGGTCAGCCGTCGTCGCCTGAGAGAAGGAGACGCGTCCCGCGCGCCTTCGCTGAACAGCATCCGAGCCGCTCGTTAGAGAAGAAATGACGATGCCTTTTGCTGCTATTTGTCGAATGCCAAAGAAGAGAGAGAAGTTGCCGAACGTCAACACCATTCTCTCCAACCGTTCGTTGCTGCACAGTTCAGCACCACCGTCGATCGCCGTTCATAAAGCCTTCTCGATCTGCCGACTCCTTTCACGCAGAACCACCTTAATGATTTGCCTGCTCTGAGCTCCGATCTCCAGCTCAACACAGAAAAGTTGCTCAAGCTGTAATTTTCCATCCAACAACGCTGCTTACCATTCTGTTCAGCCATCCATCGTGCGCTGGAGTTTAGATATTTTGTAGTTCTTGGTGGGCAGCAAAATATTGAGTCTAATTTGGTTTTATTCCCATGGACAAATCTGATTTTTTTGGGTAAAATCAGGATATAAAATTCAAACTAAGTGTTTCGAATATTCCTAGGCATGTTTTATTGGTTCATATATTTTATTCATGATTAGTTGGGCTGATTTGTTTTGAGATTGTTGGGAGTTAATTTTGTTTAGGATATCAATATCGTTTTGCCTTTAAATTTCTAGTTAGACATTTATGATGAATCTATTTTTAATAGATGAGTTTATTCAAGTTTGATTTCTCATTAATGAATTAAAACACAAAGTTTCAGCGTGATAGTAGTGAATATGCGAGATGTGCTCGCACGTATGGATTTAGATCACACATTGTTGGGACTCAATAAAATTCTCACGTGTTTGAGGAAACATGGAAATTTATAAGGATTAAAAAACATAACTTTGATACATCTGCATTTGTGAAATTAGATTTTACAGGATGTTCTGAATGAGAAAACTGTTGTCAAATTATGGCTAAATTAGAATAGTTGTATGTAAACAAAATTTGGACTAGCAATTTGCATTTGAAGTAACAACTTTATTCTAATAAGCTCATGATAGGATCTATATAAAAACACTTAAGCACATTCAAGAAGTTAGTTTCAAATTTAGAGACTATGAGATGTAAGTAAGATGATGAGAATTTCATATTGATTCTACTATGTTCGTTGCTTGTTTTATATGATTTTGTTAGAGATATGATCTTATATAGTAGAAACAGTCTAATTCTAAAAGAAGTTTATGGTGCTTGTTATCAAAGAAAAAAATAAAGTAGATTGTTGTTAGATCCAGTTTAAAAAAGAATGACTCATTGTTTGGTGTAGAATAGTATAATCAAACAACAATGACAGTGATGCTATTCATGGTGTGAAGAACATATCAAAGTCAAGAAATAGTAATAGAAACTATTACTTTTGTTATAATAATAGGCACATTAAATCTAAGTGCTGGAAATTGCAGAATGATAAGAGACCTGTTGAGTAGAGAAAACAACCAAAGACAATCGTTGAAGTTGTCATCTTGGAAGAAGAACACAGTAATGGAGATCTTCTAGTTGTGTTAGATAGAAACTTAGTCAAACAACGATTGAATTCCGAATTCAGCTTGTTCGTTTTGTAAGTGTTACAATTAAAATTGGTTTTCTACATCTCAGACAGTGTCTAAAGGTATTGTGTTGATAGCTAATAACACACATTGTAGCTGGTATTGGTACCATCCCAATCAGAATGTTGTTTGGAGTTGTGAGAACAATAGGTAATGTGTGACATGCTCTCGATTTGAAGCAAAATTTTATCTCATTGAATATTTTGGATTTAAAAGGGTACAAATACAATACTGTATGTGAAGTTGTTAAGATCGATAGGGATACTCTTATCATGTTAAAGGAACATAAAAAGTCTGCATATTTGTATGCGTTGCAAATTTCTATAATTATGAGTAACAAGACTATCAAATTTGATAACTCAACTTCAAAAGAATTATTTGAGAAGTTTATAAAGAAGTCACGTTCTCTAATGAAGTTCAAGTTAGTATCTGGATGGATGTAAATTAAATCAAATGTGTCAGTTAAGTACAAATGTTCGGGGTGATGTCATCACCAGTTTTAATTTCATGCTAGTGTTGTATCGTAAAAACTATAAACGAGTGGAAGGTTAAAGCTTTGTAGCTAATGGTGAAACCAGTTCAATGAGTTACGAAGTCTTTTACACGTTCAGATAATTTAGAACTCCTCTTTTCTAAGGAGGGTTACAGAAACCATGGGATATCCCCTCCCCATTTATCAGAGGAAGGTATTATGTAACTTCCCTCAGTTTCCTTTCCTCTCTCTCTCTCTCTCTTCCCCCACCACTCATGCGGCAACCTCCTCACCCAGTAGAACATTTTCAAATCAGAATTGTTCTCGCCCTCTCCCTCTCTCCGCAAAATTTTCAGACTATCGGGAAAAGAGAAATTCTTCTTCCTTTTGCCGAATGTGTGCGAATCAAGGTAAATCAAAGAGGGGTAAACAACCATCATCTCTCCTCTTTATACAACTCTTCTCTGAAATTCTTAGCCAGACTCTAAATGTTTAATTTAGGATTGAAGGTCAGAGAATCAATACTTGATTGAGAGAAACCTTGGAAGTGAGAAGCAAGGATTAAGGACAAAACTTGTATCAGTAGGAGTTTGACCATTTTTATCACAAATCATTTTCAAGTCTGAGTTTTAATAAAAGGAATTCTTTTGATGATTCAGAATTGATTTGCAAAGTAGAAAATTCTGGAATCAGGCGGCCAAATTTCGTTCTTCCAGAGGTGTACGCAAATCCCAATTTTTACCCTAAACGACTTGAAAGGTTGCTTATTGTAATGTTGGAATTTTTGGATAAAAATCTTGTTGTTAATAGTCGAGTATCGTGATTCATTGGATTCGTATTTGGTGATTATTGAAATAAAAGTTTTGCTGGAAAACGGAAGAATCCGGTGTCGGAGGAGAAGAAGCCGGGCCGCGACCCAGACCCACACCCCTATTTGGGGCCGATTTCTACAATTTGACACAATCGTTTTGGGATGTCTCGAGGGCTGTTATGGATCTGTTTTGGACCTAATATATTAAAATTTTAAAGGTATAAAATAATTCTAGTATTTGGAAATATTATTGGTTAGGTTCTAACACTTTGGAAAAATTTTGGGACTTGTTTCTATTGGGGCTTCATTGGACTTTCATTACTGGGTTTTGGATTTTGGTATGCCCAAATTTAAGATAGAGATTTAATTTTATGTACAATACTATATAATTTTTTGAATTTTAAATTACATAATATTATCACTAAGTATTTTGACTTGAGCCTACTCATTTAATTAAAATTCAATCATGTTGTTGTTTTGTGAAAATAGGTAATAGGACATCGAAGGTCGTGTCTTTGAGTTTCAAATCTATAAACCTAATGAGGGTCACTATGGATATTGCAATCGCCTGAATATCGTCATTGTTTATTTCTTATTATGCCTATGGCATCGTGTGCTCGGAGTCGTTGAGTGACTCTATTTTATACTGATATTATCTTTATACAACAAGAGCTTATTTTCAGTACATACCACATTATAATGGATTATTTTGTTAAATTGCTCTTTTGTACGTTTTTCATCTCATTTGATTTTATTAAATCTTTTAATCATAATATGCTCACTCATTTGTTTCTAATTAGTTATTGAATATAAAATTATTTTCTTATTAAGTAGCAGCTCACCCTAAACGACTCCTCCTTTCATGTTTGAATCAAAGTGATCGCCAGTTGATGTGAAATCAAAATAAAATTCCTTAAAGAGATCTCAATCCAAAAAGAAAGTCTTCTTAGGTTTAGTCACGATTTGGGCGCGCTGAAGATGGTGCGTTTCTTCAAATTTTAAGATGAAAATTTAACAGCTCCAAATCTTGTGAGTAAGGAATCCTCAAAATTTCGTACCCAAATTCGTGTAGAAGAAAAAGATATGTTCCAATAGGTGCAAGCTGGTCGGATTGGGGCGAACACACCCTTCCACTTTAGGACTACACTCCGATGAACGAGGAAACACTCCAACTTTATAAATTGTGAAATTCTTCAACTCCACAACAAAATATCACACTTGTAAAAGTGATGAGAGATTAATTTAAAGTCATTTTTCCCAACTTTCATGAAGAGACAAAATCAACTAAATACAACACACAATCGACTATAGAAACTGAGGTAAACTTACAAAGACAAGAACTCGACTTTTCTATTGATCAAAGATGTTTAAGACAACCCTCAATGTGGGTATATATATCCTACATTTAGGATTACAACCCTTCACAAAATTATCACAAAGAGGGAACCAATATATGGTCCTTATTCAAATGGCTAAAAACAATAAAGTCAAATTCAAAATTGGGGCAACATTAACCTCATTTCCTTATTTAAATGAAATGCTATTAAAACCCTTGATGTTCTCACATTTTTAATTCCCTTCATGCACGCCTTTAATGCCCTTCCACGTCATTGATTCATGCTACAACTTGAATGTTGCTCCTTCCTTTATTTGTTGTCATGATCTCCACATTTCAGTCCTCGAATTCCCATTTTAGTAAATGATTCGAATTTTCTTCAACTAATTGCAATTGAAGTGCTTCTAACTTTTTTTAATATGATTTCATCTTGAGTCTTTGGGCGCGGCAATGGCCCCTTGGATTATTTACAAGTCTTTCTTGAGGGGATTTGGTTTCTAGTTTGGATAATAAAGGGAGCAGAAACGAATATCTCTATGCATAGCAAATGATACATATTATTTACACAAGGCCTCATTATGTAAACCTGAGGAAGTCAGCTATAATCTTCACGACGAGCACTTTCTAATATAAATTTGGAAAAAGTTTCGAATATGCAATAAACGCTCGGAGGCCAGGTCGCCGATAGTTTTGGAATGCTTAATAATTCTCGTAATTTTATGCTTGAACCTCAACTTATGTTTTTATCATAAAAATCTCCTTAAGATATTTAGTAGTTGACTTGATGTATTTGATAACTTTGATGCATGTTCTTCCATGATCACCTACAAAATAAACACTAGAAACACGATTACAAAATCTCCATCGTTGATGGTGAGTTAAAGATTTTTGTGGCACATCATTGGTGCAAGAGTATATATGAAAATTTCTCTTTTAGAATTTTGATTTCTTTGAGAGTTTTAATTTATTAATGTTATATTTCTATAAAGATTTGTCAGTATGATTGCCGGGTGTTTGGAAATCCCTTTGCAATGGATGTTCATACTTTTTTTTTTTGAATTACCATATATATCTATAAATTCTTTAGGCTATAGGGCATCGTTTGTGACGTTCAGAAGGGTCAACCCCCCGAATTTCGCTAAAGGATGGGTAAGAATTATCACGGAGAACCCGCAAGGCCCAATGATCTTTTCTCTATTTTCTTGTAGTAATTCTAGGTACTATTGCATGTACGTAGGCTTAGCGGTTCTAGAACTGATGCAGCGGAAAATTGTAGAAATTATCGAACTCACAAAAGCTATTGAACCGCGCACGATTACTAGCAGTTGTCTTCTAAAATCTGTTGAGTCGCGCACGATTACCAGATTAAAGGCATCAATTTCGAAACCCTAAGGAGATTGGAAATTGGAGACAAGACAAACTTTCATCCATCCCAAAACTGTCTCAACCCTAAAGAAAAGAAACTATTTATATCGTGTTAATAAAATTAAAAAAATAACAAAATTAAAAGATTTTAGAAGACAAAAGTTATGGGCTTCGGAAGTCGGGTCTTCGTAAAGTTCGATCTTGTTGCTCCAGAAAATCCAATGCGATTTGATCCACATCAAGAAACCATCAATGATTGGTGAACCTACAGATCAGTTTACCACTCCGATTGAAAATATTGCCGGAATGGTCTTTTTTTTATTGGTTTGAGCCTTCTTAGTATTGAGTTTATGTTTCGTTTTATGATCGGCAGATCGAGTTTATGTCTCTAATCAGTAGAGCAGTTTAAGAGTTGAAGTTCCTGCTCATCGGCTGAAGCATTTTGCCCTGCTCGCACCGACAAGCAGAGGTGGTAATGTTTTTCATTGCTGATTGATGTCTTGAAGCCAAGTTATAATTTAAGTAAAAAAAATAGAAAGGAGTATAACTTAAATAAATTTAATAAAGAATATGGATAAGTCTAAAAGAGTCAGGTTTGGTCTCGGACCTACTGGGCTTGTTACAACTACACCCCTGACCCGGTTCAAGGAAAAACATGAAGTATTATGGACTGCTGAATGTGAGTGTAGTTTTCACCTTGAAACAGGACTGCCCACTGCCCAATACTAACACTCCCCTTGGATGGAAAGTTTAGCATTTATTGTGATGCATCCAAAGTTGGCCTTGGTTTGGTCTTGATTGCAGGATGAAAGTTAATAGCTTTGCTTCTATACAG